>JASFDH010000574.1:0-21879 GCA_036937195.1 Nidularia pulvinata
TAATTTATCCCATTTCACCTGTCCACCTGCATCTTTGATCATTTTTTTCTCTGCTTCTGCAAATAAGGGAGTAATTTCTTCCATTGATTTCTCAAGTAATGCTTCTTCTCCTAGCACTTGGTCAATTGCATCCAATTTCATTTTCTCTAATGCTTGTGCATCCTTTTTTTCCTTAGCACAGTGGTCTGTATGCATCCCTGCAAGCTTTAAAAGGATATCAATCAAGCAAAGAAGGCCACCCATTCTTTTTCCAAAGGGACTGCAATTGTAGATATCAACAATTTGATTCAGAACTTCTTTCCAGTCATTGATAGACTCTTCACTTGAGCCATCACAAGATGTTTTGATGCCAAAGAAATGAGTAATTCAATGCTTAGTTGAGCTTCCAGAACCATATGCCTCAGCTTTGAGGTTCACATGTCTTGAATTAGAGTTCACACTTTGATGCACTGTACCATCTGCTGAGAATGTCATGCCTTCAGCCTGGCTAAGTTCATAACCAAGCTGAATTTGTGCTGCAGCAAATCCTTCACATACTATGTGAGCAACACTTGTACAGGAAATTGAGCCAGTAGACACTACCCCAGCAGATTTAAGAACTGCATGGATAACTTCATTGATATAAACTTGTGAACATCCTGCTTTGACCAACAAGTGGACAACATTTTGAGTATCTTCTGTGAAGACACCTTTTGACATTAACTGATGAACAGATCTCTTCTGTATAGCTTTGTTGTAAGCAATTGAAGTTGCTTGCCTCTCTTATGCTTGTGCATAATCATGAGCCTTCTTCAGACTTGCAATTTCATTATAAGTTGCCTTGAGTTTCTTATTACTAAGGTTGACTTTGTCTGTTGCATTGTCAAGTGAGTGTGACCAGAGATGTAGACTCTCTGACAGCTCACTTTCCAATGAGGTGTTGATTTTCAACAGAGAATCAGCTGCCTTTTTAGAGTTCTTTGACTCATCAACAAGCTTTTTGTTGATATATTCAGCATCTCAATCTATTCTGCAAAATGTTCTTGCTTTTTTAAACTTCACTGTGTAATCTGCTGCTGCATACACAACTCATGATAAATATTGCTCTGTTTATCATGTGCAGTCTGAAGTTGAAAGTGCAGACTTTCACATTTAGAGTGAGTTTGGCATATTTTTTAGACAGAAGTGCATGTTGACTAGACAGAAGATCATAGACAGAAGTTTTATCTGCAAGTTTAGCCAGAAGGTCTGTTTTTCTCAGTAGCAAGTGCATGTAGGCTTTCAAGTTCAGCAATTTGAGCAGCCTGAGATTGAGTTTCTCCCAGGATATCTCTACCCCTAGCAAGGTTATTAGAAGCTGCTCTCTGAGCTTTGGTTGGTTGGGGCATGTAGAAATTCTTCTGACAAGATATGGGCTGTGGATATAAAGTTGGATGGGGATCTTGAATCAATCAATGATGAGGTATCTAAATGTAATTTTATACTGAAAGAATACTTACAATATCAAATCTGTCTCACAAAGTCTGCAGGAAGTCCACAAGAAAATATGTGTTTTCACTAGCTAAGCAAGTATAGAACAACAAAATATGAGAGAATAATCAGATTTGGTGATCAAAACTGGTTAGATACCTTGTAATATCACTCTATATATGCAATAAGTAGCAAAATTGGTTCAAGTGTGATGGAATATAAGGTCTAAATAGTTTTGGTGTGCACAGATGGGGTGATAGATGAAGGAGAACGAATAACAACTTGTATGTGCAGCTAATATGAACCTCATGGAAGCCTTGAGGTATGTGCATGTTGTGTGGGAACATTTCCCTGCTGCATTCCCAGGGTATTTTGGTGGGCTACAACTCTATGCATTATAACTCTTTCAGAACTGATTTGTTCAACT
Source organism: Nidularia pulvinata (assembly GCA_036937195.1). Lineage (NCBI taxonomy): Eukaryota > Fungi > Basidiomycota > Agaricomycetes > Agaricales > Nidulariaceae > Nidularia > Nidularia pulvinata. The sequence goes on from JASFDH010000574.1 coordinate 1,877, forward strand.
AACTTTAGTGAGACACAATGTTTCATTATATGCTCTCAATGATTATAGGTGAATAATTTTGCAATTAATGGCCACTAATATCAAAAAAACCCCCAAAATATGCATATTTTGGGCATTTTCTGAGGAATAGGGTGTCCTGAAAAAAAGGGAGTCACCCTAAATTGATTAGAATAGCTTTAAGACTATTTTGTCTCACTAAAGTTAATCTCAAAAATGTCTTGTTGAAGAGTTAGAAAGTACAGTGCTTTTTGCACTGTCTGTGGCACTGATTTAGCAGGGGATACACTACTGTGGGCACAATGAAAAGCATCTGGGAAATTTGCATCACACAGATTGATTCCTTGCAGTAAATAACCAAGGTTTACTATGTTACATGCATTATATAACTGCTGTACAAAGGAGGGTAAGGATGTCTCAATAAATCAGCTGTGACCTGACTGTGACAGGCAGGTCACACAGTGTCACAATAACCGAGAATTGGTCACCTCCACAAGTCAAATGACTTAGTTTATTCATAACTCACACTGTCCTGAGTAGGGAGTATGAGCAAGCAAACTGACTTTTGCATTTTGGTCAGCCAGCAGGGTGGTGTTAACAATTCCCACACTATTATCTGGTAATTCTTCTCAAGCACGAAATAGTCATGCAGATATATTCCATTATGATGAGGGATTATACAAATGAATTATATTTACAAAAGATAATAAGGTGCTACAATTCAAACAAAACTAAGGTATTGCTAGATCAAAACATTGAAATTAAGGCTATATAGAGATTATAGGTAATAACTTTGCATTGCCTTATATAAGATAACAAGTCCTTATCGGTAATGTCATGCTTTCAGCTGAGTTTCAACTATCTCTGGATATATTGCTTTTTATTATATATTCTGCATTTATATCCTGCAACAGGTATGCTATCTACTAAGACACAGTGGCCCCTGGTAGTTATGAAAGGCCTTGAAACCTTTTTTGAATTCTATACTGGTTGTGATCTGGATATATCTTTTATATTAAATTTTCGTGATGGATGCTGTATGCAAGTTATCGACACATAATCGCTGTTGAGTACTACATTCCAGCAGAATGGAAATGCGATAGCCCAAGGAGGCACCGGGATTGGAAAAAAAGACCCGATCTCGAAATTAGAAGTAAATGGGGTTGGGAAATCGATTTCTGATAAGAAAGTAGGATAAAAATTGGCTGAGATATGGCTGTTTTGAAATACAGGCACAGGTTACCATATATAGATCAAATTCATCTATATAAGGAAATATCACGTGATATTTAGTCCAGAAACCTTGCCAACCTTTTTCGAAAAAGATGCGCAATGAGCTAATATGTGGAAAAAAATTAAGGGGAAAAAAAGTTCTCACAGATCAATAAATGTCTAATATCTCGCTGAATTTTTATTTTGGGGCGCTGAAACATTCAGAAATCGATTTCCCACCCCCATTTACACCTAATTTTGAGATTGGGTCTTTTTTTCCAATCCCGGTGCCCCCTTGCGATAGCCATCAGCATTCTCCAGCTTTGATGTGCTCCTATTGCCTGTCAGTATGCCAAATGTGCGTCTATTGTGCACCACGGGGCATCTGATATGAGTAATGAGTATTTGAGGTATCAGATATCAGATGGCATCCATCAAACACTTCACTTAAAAGCCGTGTCATGTTCTTCACGCTAGATCTTACATGTATACACGGCTGAGCATTTCGCAGCGGTGAATCGAGCAGAAAGTTAGTGATAACACTATAGCATGCTAAGAATAACAAGGCTGCACCCGACAAACCCTACATTGACCCTCGACATGAGCACTTGAATCGGATTGATAGTTTACTGAGTAATTACACAAGTGTTAGTATTTTCAGACCAGTATTCATATAGCTCATAAGAATCATCTTTCATATGCCGCCACAAGCTCTCCGAAATGAACAGGTGATGTGGTACCTGTGAGCAGGCTTCATACTGTCAGAAAGGAGCTTTCGTTCTTGCTGAACCTTCTATGAGAATTCTAAACTGTCCACAGAACATATATTCGCGTTGGCAAACAATTCCTTCTATTTACAAGGGAAATAGTATCTCCCTAATTGTGAAAAGCAGGGAAGCAGAAAAATCGAAAGCTTAAAGGTCAAATGGGAGAACAAAAAACAATTTGGCATGATCTCGATAGTATGTAGACCCGCCACCTCAGCTTGCAAGCTTTCCCATGAGATCGGGGCCAACCGGTCAGACTCATTACTCCCTGTTGATTCATTCAACGGGCGTAAACACCGATGTTAGTGCCATTGGGTACACTTTTCAGTTCCATCCATATTCTCCACTAGTAGATAGGAGTAAGCTCCATCATTCGATTTGTACGTTGATGTCACAAATAGCAATTCCTTCACTCCTCAAGGACTGTACGAAGATAAGCTGGCTTAACTGGCCCACAATTGAGAACACTTTTTGCCAAGTAGTAAATGAAGTTATTCATTCAAGTCCTCTTATGAGGCCTGGGCCTTTAGAGCTGATGTAAGTACCAAATATTAGTAGTGCAATAAATGGGTGTTACAATAAAGGGTACCGTGGACTTCGCCAAGTACGAATCTGTCGCGGAACTCACTGTTGTATCCACTTGCATCATGTGCGGATTCTTACTGACAGCTGCTGCTTGCATTTGCAGATATGGGAATTGGAGTAATACTGTGAAGGTGTGCACATGTGCACGCTGTTCTCAGCGGACGAACACGAGACAAAGCCACCAACCACCCAATTGTCAATGATACCTGGCATCCCAAAAAGTACATCAGCAAGATGACATTTTAGTTTCCAGAGGTTTCTTAACCTCGAAAACCTCTCAAAACCTGAAACCTGAAAACTTATATCCCTCTTACCGGAAACTTGGCTCCCATAAGGCAACATTAATAGTGTGTGTTATGTCATATATTCATTTTATTTGACAGATGTCAATAATTTTATTGATTTAACCACAAACTTAACTATATTAGATAAGAGTACATGATTTCAAGGTTTCCGGAAACCTAAAAATGTCCAAAACCCTGCAAAAACCGGAAACTAAAATGTCATCTTACTGATGACTAAATGTTTCCGAGATCAACTCATGAAATGGAGCTAGAATAATTTTGTTCTGGTCGAGATACATGCCCCCGGGCCCAACCTTGAATGAGGACCGTGCAAAAGCATCACCTTACAGGACATAGATCACGTACTCAAATGGTACAGTATCCAGCTTTGCCTTGAATTGACCTTTTATCGATTACAACAAGGCACCCCTAATTTCAGTAACCTTCATAGACTCATCATCTTCTCAACTAGCTTGCTCCCTTTTTGTACAGGAGACCATGCCATGCCCTCGGAAGTGGTAGGCGCCATATAGGTACGTGAGGCCACTCGCATATAAATACATCCTAGGGCACAGCTGATCGGATACTACGCCGTGATAAATATCAGTCCATGGAGAACAGACTCTCTCCGATGAGTCAAAATTCTGGAAGCTTGGGATGACAGAAACTCCTGCGGCCCATTCGGGGAAACTAGGGAGCAACTACTATAAAGTGCGCCTTTGTTTCATTTCTTTGCTTCCAATAGCTTCATAGTCGGCTTATACCACTCATACAATTTCCCAATAGTTCTATATTCACTCATGTCTCGCATTATTATCACTGGAGCTGGCGAAGGTTCTCCTAATCGTCTTGAGATCCACAATTTCATCAAGCAGGAGAAGCAATTCTCCTTGTATATCCAGGCACTTCGTATGCCCCCATTTAGCTGCTCCAGCATGAAACATACTGATGCTTGCTCATACTTCTAGAATACATGTATTCTCACGATTCTCAGGACAACATTTTATCGTTCTTCCAAGTTGGAGGAATCCATGGACTTCCCAATATTCCTTGGGATGGAGCAGTGGGAAGCAAACCATTCGATCCTAACCAGCAGTGGGGTGGTTATTGCACTCACGGATCTGTTCTTTTCCTGACATGGCATCGTCCTTATGTCATGTTATATGAGGCATTTACATAGCAAAAAACCAATCCAAATTATAGCTAACTTGCCGTTTTCTACAGCAAATCCTTAATCAGAGAGCCCAGCAGATTGCAGCAACGTATAAGGTAGATCAAGACAGTTGGAAGAGTGCAGCTATTGCATTGCATCAGCCTTATTGGGACTGGGCTGCAAATTCAGTTCTGCCGCCGGAGGTTATCTTGCTCGACTCGGTCACCATTACCACACCTGATGGGAAGAAGATGCCAGTACCCAACCCCCTACTTCACTATACATTTCATCCCATCGATGCTTCATTCCCAAGTCCGTATAAATCGTGGCAGACAACTCACAGGCAGCCCAAGAGCAGCAGCAAGAATACCACGGACAATATAATGCAGCTACAGAAGTGAATAATCCTATATGATGTTGCATTCACAACCTGTATTCGCTTTAATTTTTTATAAATAGGATCTTATCAAACGTGCAGAATGACATCACGACTGGAACATACACGATGCTTACGCGCCTACATGATTGGACGTCATTCAGCAACCATACAACTGGGAACAGCACCGCTGCCAACAGTGTCGAGTCTATTCATGATAGCATCCATGTTTATGTCGGAGGTAATGGTCATATGTCCAATCCCGCAGTTGCTGGTAAGCATAACAGCTTTTTGCACTGTATTCTGGGATTCGAATTAATGTGCTGCCAGGATTTGATCCCATATTCTTCTTGCATCACGCCAATGTTGATCAGATGCTCTCATTGTGGTCTGGCCTAAATCCTGGAGTTTGGGTCAGCCAAGGAGATTCTGAAGATGGGACTTTCACCTTACAACCAGATGTTGTTGTCAATGAGAAGACACGTAAGAGACACTTATTATGTGCAAATAAGTTGGCAAACTGATTGGACATTGAAGCTCTGACACCATTCTGGAATGCACAAACGACCTTCTGGGCATCTTCAACTTTGCACGATACTGCAGCGCTTGGATATACATATCCCGAGTTTAACGCTTTGGATATGAGCAATACCTCCACTGTTCAGAAGGCTATTGCACAGAAGGTCAACCAATTGTATGGCAGCTCATCGCTTGGACTTTCGCCCGTCAGTTCATTAGCTGCAGTTCAATCTGCTTCCTCGAGCACTGCTGCTGAATCGCAGCTCAATGCATCTGCAGCGCAATCTTCTCAACAGAACCTCGCTGCTTCAGTAATCAATCAGCCTGCCTTCGTTTCCTTATTTGCTGGTGGTGTCCCTTCCATGACCCACAGCAAGCATACTGTTTCCTCTATCCCACCTCATTCTTCCACTAACGACTCAAATCAAATTTGGGACTGGACAGCGCAGATTGAGTTTAAGAAGTTCGAGCTTGGTTGCAGCTTCGCCGTTCTACTCTTCCTCAGAAATGTTCCCGAGGATCCTGAGGAATGGCTTGTCAGCCCTAACTTCGTCGGTGCTCAGCACACGTTCGTCAATAGCGCCGTAGACCGCTGTGCTAACTGTCAAAATCAGGCAGACATTGTGATCGAGGGGTTCGTGCATCTGAATAATCTGATTGCTCAACACTCTGGTTTGGCCACTTTCGACCCGGACGTTGTTAAGCCATACTTGACAAAGGAGCTACACTGGCATGTTCAGAAGGTCTGCTCTTCTCTCTCATTAGTGCTGTCCCATATTTTGAGTTTAGACTAATCATCTAAATTTAACAGGTTGACAGGACACCGGCCGACCTGCACTCGCTTGAGGTTAGCATAATTGCTACACCCATGTCATTCCCTCCAGGAGCAATGTTCCCAATCCCTGGCCAGCCACAGCACCATGGTAGCATTACTTACGGTCGCTTGGGGGGCAGTCGCCAGGCGTAGTCGTATCAGTAAGTCACTTGAAATATGCAAATATGGTTGGCCAATAATGATTTTATCTACTTCTCAGAAAGTCTACATGGTTCCTTTTGTTTGAGTCCTTGATGTAATATAGGCAATTATCACTGGTAAAAATTTGTCTTTTATTTATGACGATGTAAAATACTGTACCACAAATAAGTTGTACCCAATTGGACTTTGTGTTACAAGGACGATGGCAAGCTCAGGAAATATGATAAAACCGCCATAAATTAGAGGTAAACGCGTTTTGAATACTGTCCTTAAGTACATATTCTCGAGCCAAAGACCATATAATAAAACTGACAAAGGCTCTGGTGTCATGTCTGGGATGAATTAACGCCTAATCGAGCATCAGCTAATGCCTGATTAGGTGTTATGCAGCACCCAATTAAGTGTTAGCGACAAATGGGGTAACACCTAATGCTCATTTGGGTTGCTGACAATATTTAATATTCACATCAATAGGGAAGGAAAAATTATAAAAATAAAATAAAATAAAAATTGCATCTATTTTTCTGCAAAATGACATGAACTACATTGGATTATAGGTAGAAACAAATAAATCACTCAAATTACTACAGTGGCATACAAAATAATGCATGTGGGATTCACCTGCAATAAATTTAAACAACAACATATCTTGACAAGTAGTAACTTGAATGTTGTACAACACTATAATGAATATATCCCTGTTAAACATCAAAATGGGAAAGTAGAAATTGAGTTCAGAAGGTGGGAAACTGTAAAACTGTAAAAAGTGAAGTCTGCAAAGAATTTTTTCACAACATGAATTTTACATGGATGATAATCCTTAATTTACAGATCATAACATAAGTTGAATTGTAAAAAATATCCAGTTATTGGGGAGATATCATCTTCTAAAGTACATGATTCTGAGGGGCAAACCCATGTACTCCCATCAATTGCAAAAATTGGCAACTTGTGAAGCTCATAACTCAAGAAATTAAGAAGTCTTTATTCATGATTTACTTGGATTAGAATTATCTCATTGAGGACAATTATCTGTATAGATTTCAAGTTTCCTCATAAATATCACCTTTCATAGCTTTATATTTTTCTACCTTCTGAATTTGATTTCTAGTTTCCCATTTTAATATTTGATAGGGGTATATTCATTATAGTATTCTACAACATACAAGTTACTACTTGTCAAGATATATTGACATTCAAAAGTTATTGCTAGTGAAACCTACATGCATTATGTTTGCACATCACTGTATGTAAAGATAAGTTTACCATCTGCCAGAATTGAACTTGGCATCTTGAATTCAATGAAAATGTAAAAATGCACAACTAACCACTGATTGAACTAGCCATTATAAAGTATATGCACTGTATTGTCCCAGTCATGACACCAGAGCCATATGAAACAGCTAACCATAAATCAGCATAACAGTGACTAAATAGTGAGATGAGATACATAGTACTAAACATAGAAAACATAGATGGGAATGGAACTGTATCCTAACCAATATTCCAACAGTTTAGTGATATGAAATATCTTTTAGTGATTCATACTGTTAGACACACAAACAATACACTCAATAGTGCAATGTGGAGGTTGTCAAATCACTCAGAAAGAGGGGAGGGTAGGGGAATAGAGATGAGCATTGTATTGCTAGTGGAGAAATGACCAGCTCAAGACTGGGGTTCTGAGTACAAACAATGTAACTAAATACCACCTAACTCATGTATGTCAGACACACAAACAATACACTCAATAGTGCAATGCTGAGGTCATCGAATCACTCAGGGAGAGGGGAGAATAAGGGAATAGGGGTTGAGCACTGTATTGCTAGTGGAGAGAAGACCAGCTCAAGACTGGGGTTCTGAGTACAAATGATGTAACTAAATACTACCTAACTCATGTACTATGCATGTGCTACTCATGTCCTGTGCATGTAAGTAATATGTTGTGTACATGTATATCGTGCATGTAAGTAATGATTGATCATAAAGAGAAGTGTGCCTTGTGTTGTCCTCATGGGCACAGTCGCCTCATGGTATCCATGCAATTGTCCATGTGTTATCTCCAAGATTAGATGTTCCTGTGATAAGTCCAAGAGATAAGATAATGATAATCGCCAAAAGATAAGGCAAATTCATGACAATGTACTATGCATGTAAGTAATATGTCATGTACATGTGTATCATGCATATAAGTAACAATCAATCATAAAAGAAGCAAGCCTTGTGTTGACCTCATGGGCACAGTTGCCTCATGGTATCCATACAGTTGTCCATGTGTTATTTCCAAGATAATATATCCCTGTGATAAGTCCAGAAGATAAGATAATGATAATTGCCAAAAGAAAAGGCGAATTCATGACACATACCTAACTCAATGCATGTCAAAATGGGGAACATAAATGGGAGGGCCCACACATTACTTGTAGCCCAAGCATTACTTTGAATTATAAAAATGTGCTATCCTTGGGTAATTCTATTGTGAAGCCCTCTTTTTGTGAAGTATCCCCAGATTTCTGCTGATTCAGCATAAACTCTGCAAAAGTTTAACAAGTTGAGAACTTTGCTGATGCCAGCTGTAGAGCATGTGATGAGAAAATTTAAACTGGAGTGCTAACAAGTCATGTTTGCCCCTGTGCACAGCAGTTAGTTTATGGTTGTCATGAATTGTTCTTTCTTTCTTGATATCTTATCTCATCATGACACATGGTCTTATAGATTAGGTGAACACACAGACTATACATGCATATACAAGTGCTTACTGCATACCATGAGGGTACTGACCCTCTTTCATTCTTTATATTAGTGATGTCTTACATATGCATGCTACAGCTGATTGTTCATTACTTACATGCATGATACCCATGTTACTGACTCAGGTGCAGCATGGACTCAGATAATACTCACACATGTAGTTTACTATATAGGTAGTTCATTTGTACCAAGAATACCAGTCTTGAGCTGGTCATATATCCACCAGCAATACAAGTGGCTCTATCCTCCCTCTTCTTCCCATCTGAGTGATTGAATGACCTCAACATTGTGCTATTCTAGAGTGTATTGTTTTTGTGTCTGATAATGGTCAGTACATGCAAATTTTTTATAATTCTTTTATCCTGAGCTTCAAACTTAGTATTATGCTGTGATATTCACAAGTACATTTTGAAATGCAATTCCTGCCTTCTGTGAAAATCTCAGATTTTTTGACTAAGAAATGCTATGGTAAAGCAATGTCTGATTTCCTATGCAAAAAAATGAGAGATCCAAATGGCTATAATAAGTATGTCACTGGGATTTTGACACCTGCAATGGCCCCATTCCCTGCCATTTTCATTACAACTTTTGCAAAATCATATATTCAAGCACTTATGCTCCACTAATGTCTTTAAAAATGTATATATGTACCCCTACTGGTAACTAAAATAGGGCTGTTTCAAAAAACAGAGGTCAAGCAGCATAGTACTAGTTTTCCTGGAGGCATCAAATTTTACATTACCCAAAAATCACCCAATTTTGCATCTCTTGCACCTTTCACAACTCCAGCAAATTATTCAAGCCTTTAATATACTCCATATATATTCTTGGATTTTTCTGATGCTTAAAATTAAGGGGATGTGGCTGCAGAGCAGAATTTGCATGTCTAGTACTTTTTTATGTCCCAGCCATAAGGTAGGCATTGCCCAAATCCATTACCTCCTTATATAATCAAAACCTGAACATACTCCTGATGCTATCTCCTCCATCCATAAATATATTTTAATTATTTTAAATCCTGGAATACATGCAGGAGACATTTTAGTCAATTCCTAGGAAGAAGTTCTCAAAGCTGAGAGAGTAGATGCATGTTTTTTCCTGATTTTCTTTTTTGGTTGGAATAGTATTAATTTGTTTTTTCAATCATCCTGACAGATTTTCAAAACATGACCTAGCAACATTTAGTTGTGAGATTCTTATATAATAACCATATATGGTACTTAGGGGAAGTGGCCAAGGTGGCAGGTGAGACAGCATGACTAGAAGAAGAGGAAGAACACGTACCAAGTGCTTTGACCTCTGCTGAGGCTTGCTTGATGGAATCATAATCTGTGAGGTCAATGATGAGATTTTTGATGATTTTGTTGCTGCCGGAATCAGCGATGTTCGCTTGTATTTCGACCAGGGCATGCTCCAACCTAATCATTTAAATAATCTACTAGAGGCAGACGGCGTGAATCTCCTTGATTGCGGTTTCCTTATCGAAAGTTGGAGTCACGGTAGAGTGGTTATTTTATTTGCACAGAAAGAACTTTGTTCGTTATACACCTCAGGCGACGCCCTTAGTAGCACGAGTACGGTAACGGGTTACAAGCGGCAAACACGAGGTACGGATGTGGGATTGCTCGGCAATTATGACACATGCAAGTATTTCATCGATATGAAAATGGAGCGTGAATATACGGTGGTACAGAAGAACTGAAGCGAGGTTGGCCTTGGCTCCCATCCAGCTTTCATCTAACCTTTACAGACTTTCGCGTCGATTATCATTTTACAGTCATCACTCCGGAATAAAGCATTTACTCAGGACTAACGGTATTACCAAATAAATCCATTAAACCCTCGTTGCGCGTCATTGAATGTAACACCAGAAAAAATAGTGTACGGCTGAGGAAGAATACATGACTTGCTCACAATGGAGGACGTTCTCAAGCTTGGTGTGCATCCGTACCATCAGCAACTAATGTATCTCAGGGCGCTTGAAAGATGCTGCGTAATATCCGGATCTTTGAAAGATGAAATGGGTATAATAGAAGGCTAAAATGCAGGCATGAATCAATGGTTCCAAGCAAGTCGAAGGCATGAAGAGCCTATCCGGAATTACAGGCACAGAAACAGGCACGTGCTTGTTTAGATACTCGAAAGCTAGGCCAAGAGAAGTACTTTTCTGGGTGATGAAAAGCAGGAGCAGCGGCGCAAAGGTGATAAGGACGCGAAGGCCGTGCTTAATAGAAGGTCAAGATTGCGTCCAGTAGTAAGAACAAGAGCATGAAGATGGGCCCGATAGCAGGGGCAGGATCATAATGCAGCAAGCGCCTCTATGGTCCCGTTCAAAGCTAGCATGTATCCAGTACTCAACAAGTAAAGTCTATCTAGGGACAGAAATCGGAACGGGACCTTTTCTGACACTAAAAGCTGTCGCAAATTGAAGGATAGGTAGGTGCATCTCTCTGCGTTCGAAAGAGAGACATCAAAAAGCATATGCAGCTGCTTCAAAGACGCAGGAGACGCTTCGTTGTCCGCATTGGCGACAGCAGCAGCACGCGAATACTTCTCTAGCTGCTCAAAAGACGGCGAGTCGAAAGTAGGAGCTCCGGCTTCTTGAAAGCAGCAGAACCCCATCTCTCAGAAGTCAGAGGTATGCATTGGGGTGCAGGAGAGGTACATGAGTACAGCCGTCCGCTCCACTCGGAAGTCAAGGGCTGCATGAGTAGGAACTATGCTGGTGGACAAATATGGCGGCGGCAGGGATGGCAATGGCGATGACCACGGAGGCGAACAGTAGATTGTGATAATAATAGAGAAAAGATGGCGATGGCGATGGCGATGGGCGATAGGTGGCGATGGAATCATGGCGGTGGGTGACATGTGATGGCAAAAGCAATGGACGTACACCGCACACTACAATGATGGCGCTGAGAAGAAAGATTGTGTAGGCAAGTTCGCATACACGTTAATGAAGAGCTCACGTCGCATGCCGAACGCGAGCCCAACGACACGTGTTTATCCGCCTCGAGCTCGTATCATGCTTTGAAACCAATAGCACAAACATACGCCCCGCTGTCAAGCCTGTATTCCTCCGCCAATTGCCTGAGATGCGCTCTTTCACCGTGAAGCGCCCACGGATGAAAGACAGGGTGTGACGAGGTCATGTCGCTGTCGACGGCGAGGGACAAGCGCACCTTCTCCCATGCCAAAAAAGCGTCCGAGGCGATGACAAATGAAAGCCAGTGGATTAGATGACCAAGTTGCTGCCAATGAGACGTGGTCCATATACGTATATGCCCCACGTTCTCAAGCCCGTGTCCCACTATCAAGAGGCCTGTTCTTCGTGCTCCAATGCCACAGGGGGGCGGCAGGGGAATGTGGGGGAAAGGGCCGCGTGTGACGGCAGGCATTGGTATATGTCAGAGGCAGGCTTTCGTGTGTCTCGAGCGTGAGCTTTCGTATTTGTTCAGGGAAGGCTTTCGCACGTATCCAGGGCGGGTTTTCATACGCGCCCAGGGCGGGCTTTCGTACGGATCCAGGGCGGATTTTCATACGCGTCCAGTGCAGGCTTTCGTACGGATCCAGGGCGAGCTTTTGTATGTGTGTTGAATGCGGGCATTGTACGTGTCGAAGACGAGTTTTCGCACGTTTCGAGGGCAGGCGTTAATATGTTTCGGGAACGAGGTTTCGTATGAGTTGAAGATGAGCTCTCGTAAGTCGAAGACGAGCCCACAGACGCATACATCAATAGCAAGCTCCCACACATGCACAGTGACGATGTAGACCGCACATACGTGTCGAAGGAGATGCGTGTCCATACCGAGCTCGTATACGTGTTCAACAGGCATATGGGACTTGGAAGATAAATGAACTTTGCGAATGTACCGTCATCGTGCGACAAGGGCCCGATATTCGACTCCGAGCATTACTGCTAGCTGCCACGGGGCTGAGGACAGGGGAAATTGATTAACCACAGTGAACGGGCTCCATAACATTTGGGACTGGGGATGATCCGTCGTTGTTTCCGGACAGTGACACTGGTAGCGGCAGAAAACTCCACGTAATATTCCCCACACGTGGCTTTTGTTTTTTATCACTTCCCCGGTTGCCGGCCGAGCCCCTGGCCCTGATGCTAAAATTAGACTCTTTCGCATTGTTCATATGATTAGGGAGAGCACGACAACTGCTGCATCTCTCTACGCGCCGTCGAATCCGTGACACAACGTGTGTCTTATAATGCCATAGTATCAGCAGCCTTCGTGCAACCGCTGATGGTGCGCTGGTAGCCGTCGCTGTGTGTATATAGTTCTACGATGTTTCGATAGTACTGAGAAAGTCCTATTCTTTCTGATACGTCCACTGCATTTGTTTCTGGTATTTTTATGGATGTGTAGCGTTAGCGAGAAATGTCGTTGAGCCTGTGTCGTATCCGCCTACAAATGATGAGGTTGAGGTGAAAGGAATTCATTTTCATATATATCAACAAAAGCCTAATGGTACAGCGGTACAGCGCGATTGCAGCCCAGATTGTAATCTGGAATATAATGTGAACGCTGGGGCCTTCATTAATTATGCCGCAGTGATCCTGGTAAAGTTCTATTTTCTCGACTGAGCGAAGAGACGACAGGAAGATACAACAACAGAGTTCTCCGTTTGGGAAATGGCGGAGGCAAACAGACAGACGACCACGTTCCACGGTATTATCTGCAGCATCGATGCCTTTTTCTATGTTGAAAGTTACTTGGAAAGACGTTTGACATTAATACGGCCGTGAGACACATAAGCACCATTGCATTCATTTGAACCTAGCCAAGAGTAGATAAGTGACTGGGAACGGATCGATGGATTTTATATCTCGAAACCAACTATATAGGAGGAGCGATGTCATATCAGTTAAGACTAAAACTGCACTGAAATGGGCAGACTAACAAGTGAACACAAATGATTTTTTTCCGGTTCTATTCTACTGCAGACCGAATCAAACATTCTGCTTCTCTTGATCTGGGCTTAATCCTGAATTTGAAAGGTAATGGATGGCTACGAACAGTATATAATAAAATATTCGGGTCTTGTTCAGCTCAGAATAAATAAGAGAAATTTTACTTACACGATCAGTCCCTGTTCGCATTCCATAACAGGCTCAATAATTTTTCCTGTGGAGTCAATCTCTTTGCTTATTTCAAAAACTGTTAGGATAGACGCCGCAGTCATCCACAACATCGATAGTGCGACGTGGGATCCGGGACAGATCCTGAATTTATGCACTGTTAATTTAATTGGATTTTAACACAACAATACCGGAAATATCTACCTTCGCCCAAATCCAAAGATCAATGAAAAAGGATCTCGAACTTCATTAGAGAGCTTTCCGTTTTTCATGAATCTCTCTGGAGCGAAGGAATCCGGGCTTGGGTAGTCTTCTTCGTTGCGAAGCATAGCCCTGGATGTTTAATGAAATTACAGTAGAAAATGGTATACTTCCTCGTTTGCTAACCAGATATTTGCTATCACGACAGTCCCCGCAGTGAGGCCATATCCATTGTAGATATCGTCTTTGTCCAAAGAATGGGGTACGCCTGATACTTATTAGCATTTCGAGAACGAGATGTATTCAACGAATTTACCCATAGGTGTAGGGGGACGCCAACTGTGAGTTTCATATGAAATCTCATAATCGAGAGAAATTTAATGAACTTCGTACCGCAAGACTTCCTTCAACACCGCAGATAAATACGGCAGTGATGCTTCATCTTCAAACTGTGGAAGGCGTTCATGCTGCAATAGGTTGTCTATTTCTTCTTGCGCCTTGGTTTGAACTTCAGGATAGACAAGCATGGCAAGAAGGAAACTGTTAATTGCTGCGATACTTGTGTCCGATCTGGCTTTATTCAACGTAAAAGCTGTCCAACGAATGAGGCGCAAATAATACCGCTTACCCAGAAAAAACATCGAAGCCGTGTCTTTGATAACTTCCCTTTGACGCTCAATGTCTTTCGAATCGTCCATTGTTTCGAGGCAGAGCGAAGTGAACGAAGGTGTAGCGAATCCTTTTGCCTGTAAATCGGATTTATGATCAACTCATGAGTACATTGACCCCGTCATCTAACCGCTTACTAATTTTTCTTCACTCTCAGAGAATGGTGCATCCCGAAATTTCATGGCATTCTTACGCTCCTCCCTAGCCTTTATCTTAAAACCGCCGCCAGGAAACCAATGCGGAACATATTTCAACGCCGGAATAAGATCAACGAGGAAAGCTCCTGGAACAGCAGCCTTCATACCCTCCTTTAGCGCTTTTTCAGAAAAGTCAATGAGGGGATCATCGGAAGGGCGGATCTTGATTCCGTATGCGATGGAGAGCGCAAGACCACCAGACATACTGACGCACCGACGCGGTTATTGGTATGGCCATACTCGGAGCAACAGTCTAAGGTACACGATACGTACTATCTGACTTGGCCAAAGAAATCATCTGGGCGATCCAAAAAACTGAGCAGCAGCTTCCTGACTGACTCAATGATCCTGGGTTTGTGTACTGCAGTACTGGTCGGGGGGAAATGTTGCTGAAACAATCGACGGCGCTCTCGCCATTTTTGGCCATATGGCATGGCAGAGAATTGGTATCCCCAGCCCATGCTGACAGCGATGACGCCTGTGAGCATTTTCAGTACATTTATATAAAATGTGCTTACAGTTCGGATAACATCGTAAGATGAGGTCTATCACGACGAAGTAGGTGTAGTACTGCCAAAGAATAAGAGTACCTCTCACTTACCTACTCGAATAAATGCTTGAGCGTTTATCCAAAAGCTCATTCGCGTCCTTTACCGCGTTCAGAATCACGAATTCGAGACCAGGTGCGCTTGCATGGATTATATCTGAATCTAGCAACAAACCATACAGACATTGTCGTATGTCCCTGATTGCACAGAAATGACTTACTGTAGTCCTTGCTCCACCTCGCAAACGTCTCCCACACGGAACCCTTTGGCATATCGAACAAGTTGCCGACGAGGGGAAACTTCTTTGGCCCAGGAAAAAGGGGGAGGACAGACCTGCGCTTGCGGTGGACATAGAACAAGAGGCAAAGCGCAAAGAGACAGGCGAAGATGTCGAGATACATAATGAAAGGCAGGGGAAGCGTTATAATTGGAATGGCGATGAACTCTTGAGAAATATTCCAAGGCAATTAAGGGGGTCTTATCAGTGGTCCAAGAATAGGTTCCAGATGGTTACAGTGCCTTGCATGTGAATCTGTATAATGGTGGTTGCTTACAAATGGTGATGGTACCTTCGAATTTGCCCGAGGTTCCTCACACCAGTCATCGATACATTGTTGATATAAAAGTCGGCAAACATAACAATATTGAAGATTTTGAATAGGAATCTATAAGCGGCATCAAGGCAACGGATGTGCTTATGTCACACCAATATAACAGGCAAACAACATTTTTTAAAACGAGTTCAATCTTCCATGCCAGGCACTGTAACACTGACGAGAGTAAGTGGCGTCGATAGCGGCCGAGGTCGCCACGGCGTCAGTACTGCATGCCAAATTCTGCGAATACTCAACTGCTTTCCCATTTCCAACCAAATTTATCTCATTCGAATTCCACGACAAAGGACCCTGCATTCTATAGTAAAGCACTTGTCCATAGATGTTCTTACCAGCTGTTCTTGAGCATCCACCAGATGTACTCTATTTTCCGTCCAGAGTGTTTGATTAGTTTACGATTCGCAACGTGAACGCATTATAGTATGTAGTCTCATTCCGGACGTTTCGGTGCGTTTGGTCCGAACGAACCGTCTGAGTTGCGGGGGAGAATAAAAACCAGTGCAGTGAATACAGTCATCCACCAGCCAGTGCCTCGTGATGAAACTCACAGTTCCAATTCTGCACTGCTTTTTCATTTCATTCCTTGCATGTCAAATATAGATATGCGTAGTTTATAGGATATAAAAATTGTTATTAAACTTGTAAAAAATTACATGATATGTGAAAATTACCTAAATTCTAATGTTTTGAACATCATTTGAATGTATGAAAGCTGTTGTTGCAAAATTTATCCATGAAGAAGCTATTTTGCACACTGTTAGATGAGTATGGTGTTCCTATACATGCATGTAAAGTCTATCTTGTTGAATCTGTTATTGTGGGTGGGATATATTTGATCAAATACAGACAGTTCTCTTGTTTTGCTGCCACATATTCTGTATGCATGCTGATTCAATGAAGCCATGCTTAAATTGAATCCTGCATGCTACACCATTTTTCCAATGCTCAGAAGAGCAAAATAAAAGAGTTTACATGTTGAGAGGAGATGGACAAGAATGATAAACCACAGGAAGTTGCAAAATAGAGAGCCAAGGTGGAGAAGTATTGAATCCTACCAAAACTAAACTGGGAGACATTAGTAGGGCCCATATCATACCCTAAGCTGGTAGATATCCTTGAAGGTGCCAGCAACAACAATGGCAACAAGTCACAAGTCAAACAGGAAATATGAGGCCAATAATAATAAATTTCTAATTCAGTCCAGATACTGTTGCTGGTCCAGGGACACCCAGCATAAGGCAGTTTTGGCTAAAAATGTATTAGAGTTTAGACCCACCTAAACATCATCAGTTTCTCCTGACTTGAACAACCTGATGACCCTGTAATTTTTGTGTAGATAGTTGAAAACATATTGCAAATGTATGTACAACTTAATCACATAAATATTTGCAAAAAAATATTCAGGACTCTGTTGAATAAAAACTCTATCATGAATTTGCTTTTCTTTTTGGTGATTATCTGGTGTTTAAAAGTCCAGTCCAGTCCAGTCTTTTGACCCCCAGGCCTGTAGACCAAGACTGAGACCAGTCCACCTCAGTCCTAGGACTCCAAAAAACTGGAATGGACTGCTCAAGACCAGTCTACATTGGTTTTATGCAGTCTTGAACCAGTCTGGATCAGATGTCAGTCTTAACCAGTCTTAACTAATTAAAGACTGGTTTTTCGATTTGAAAGACTGAGCATGAAGTGTAGATCTATTAACAATATTTGTAGACACAATATCAAGCTTTAAAACGACCCCAAGAATGTTATATATTGTTAGGAAATGAATATTTTATTGTAATATTCTGCCAAGTCTATAATTTGTGTGAATATTTTACAGTTTCATCAATTTCTCAACCAATATTTGACCAATTAAAATGATCTTGGAGTCATTTTGAAAGATAAATTGGGGCTACTAAATTGTCAGTTCAGACCAGTCTTTTTTACAGTCTTTCATTCTCAATATCAAAAGACTGGACCACTTGTCTGGATGTAGTCTTTTCCAGTCTTGAGACTGGACCTTCAAACACTATGATTATCAGTGTCTTATCTCAGGATCTTATCACAGGAGGACTTTATCTCAAGAACACATGGGCATTGCATAGATATTATGAGGAAACTGCACCCATGAGGATAATATTCATAGTTTTCTTCTCATTATGATTAATCATTACTTACATGCACAAAACATATGTAGCACAGCACACTACTTGTATGCTTTAATACATGAGTAGAACATGTATAGAATATATGTAGGGTAGTATTGTTTGTATTGGAAACCCCAGTCTTGAGCTAGTCATTTCTCCACTAGCAATACAGTGGTCATCCTTTCCTCCTTTCCCTTCCCTTTCCTCTAAGTGATTAGATGACCTTGACACTGTACTATTGGGTGTATTGTTTGTGTATCTAACAAAAGCTTGAGACCTCCCTTCATTGACCTCTTCCTATCACTCCTTGTTCTACTGTACATCTTATCAAACAACCCCTATGCTATGCCCTCCCTCTCATCCTCCACACTACCAAATACTCACATTATCCCTTCATCAACCTACTAGAACATGATTAAAATCTTGCAACCCAGACCTACCTACATCCCATTTCAATCATCATCCCTTGTGCACATGGGATCCAGGAGTCTCACTAAAATTCTTTAAAAAAAGTGTAACAATAACATCAAGCTGCATCCTACAGGCTACTAAACTACCTTCATTGTGAGAGCAGGACTTCACAGATCCCATTCAACCCTGTGTTTTTACAAACTGACCAGATCTATACCTATGGCTATTATCAGACAACTGAACTGGCTCCTAAACCCAGCATTGCAGGGTACTGGACACTCCTTTGGATGGCATTCTGAATCATGATCCAGGAAGTTGTAGGACATGTCTCAGTTGGAGAATGAACAGCCATAACAATGGAAAAACAGACAGAGAAACCAGCACCAAAAATACTCTCCCTGTAGAATCACTAGAGACCTTTAATGGTGAGCCAAACAAGGTTTTTATTTCACAAATACCCTTAGCCTGTACTTTGAAGCCAAAGACATCACAGATGCATCAGCAGAGATTGTCTATGCACTTTCATATATCAAAGGGGGGACACAAGATGTCAGTACTAACTAGGAAAATCTGCAGAGGAAACTCATTGTTGGATACAAGAACAACCTAACAGCTAATGCAAGAAATGATTATTTCTATTCCTGGCATCAGTTTGTTGCAAGGATCACAGCACACTTCCAGTTTACTTCTTCAAATCAGAAAGCACAGGCAGAACTCTGAAGGCTTGACCAGGGCAATTGAACAGTTGACAAATATATCATTAAATTTAAGGTCTTGGCAACAATTATGAAGTATGACAATGAAGTGCTCCTATCATACTTTAGGGAAGGATTACACCCAGCAATATGAACTGCAGTCAGATGTATGAGAACACAGCCAGAAACTGTCAGGGTTCACTATATTCCTGGAATATACTTGACCCATGGAATATGCTTTATCCATGGAATGTTCTGGAACATGGAATATAGATAACCCAGTTCTGGGTCAGAGGCTTACCAAATCAATTATTCAGCTGAATCTTACTTAGCTATAGATGACTCAGATGATTATTCAGCCTAGCTATGCAGTAATTAGTCATCCCTTCAGAATATTCTAGAAGTAGTAGCTAGTAGTATATAAACCCCTTATATATATTAGTTATCCTTAGCTTTAATCTTTTAGCAATTCTATTGTTTAAAGGATGTCTTAAGTCATTGAATGTCTCACTCCTCTATCTCTCCTCTTTTCTGTTCAAGCTTGGTGTTAGCAGCCTTGTCATCCTGATGGTGTTGTCCTGACAGCAGCTTTCACAAAATGGTACAGAGAAGTGGCAGAAGAAGACTGCCAGTACTGGATTGAACAGATGGATCAGGGAAGCAGACCCCTTAACCAGAACAGTTGAAAACCATCACAAGGAAAGTCACTGCCAACAATCCAGAGCAGTCAATTGGTACCAAAAGCCTCCAATGCCATGGACATCAATGCAATTCACCTTAGAAAACATATGGTTGTGAGAACATTATGGTGGTGTGACACTGCC
>JASFDH010000575.1:0-21867 GCA_036937195.1 Nidularia pulvinata
GAAAATCTAATATACATCACGCATTTGTTTATTGACTTGGATGTTATGGTTTATTGAGCTCAATTCTTTTTGCATTCCATCTCCGACAGGTACTATCGTCACGCACGGAAAATGCGATTTGTTTATTGTGAAAGCTTATGGAAAGTCACCCATTCAGTAAATTCCCCTGAAATTGGAGAATGCTCGTTTGGGCTCTATTTTTGTCATTGAGAACATGACAAGGACAGGAGTTTATTGTAATAACTTACTCACAAAGCAGTGATTAGCACCATTGCTGCCCAATAGAGAGAATAGCAACAAAGAATTGTCGAATCCATATTTTCTAGGACTAAAATTTCTTCCAGTCACAATAGTCCAGCGATAAAACTCGGACATAGTTCGACTTTTACAGGTTCAATATCAGCCCCCCATAGCAAACTTCTATGGTCTTCTGAAGGACACAAATTTGATGCTAATCAATATCAGTATTATGGTGTTCCCAAGGCCAAGGCGCAACTCAAGTACGCATATACAACTCATTCAGTGCAACTAAGAAGTAGGAAGTTGAAATTGAATGACCGGGTTCAATATGATTGCAGTCGTTGAGATAATTTATGATCAGATCATGATCGGTGCTGGTCAGGGATCCGCATGCGTGGGGACGCCGCATGCCGCGAGGTGTCCGCGAAGGTCTGCGAGACTAGGTAAGCGAGTTTGAGTCCCGATGGCGGCGCATCAGTCAACATACCGGTCACTCACATGTGTATTTGACATGCCACGACTCCGAGTTAGCTCTTCCAAAGTTCAGTGTCTTAACAAATGCAACTTCGAATTCACCCGCCAGACTCAAGCCTTCATGATTATTTTGTATAAGAATATCGCGCCCGATATTTGGACTTGAATTTTCACGAAAGCGCTGGCTAGCATAGTGGAATGGTGTTGAAGTGGAATTCTGAGAAGGAATAGTGCATCTACAACGGTTATGACTTGCATCATCTGTGAGTCCTATATATCCCACTGTTAGTACGAGCGATACTCACTTCCTCGAAATTGAAAGTCGAATGTGACGCTTCCGTTTGCTGAGGTGCTGATGCGGGCTGCGAATCGAGAGGATCATCCTCGCCATTCAAATCCATCTCCGGGTTGTGAGTCTTCCTTTCGTCCATGACTTTTGAAATATTTCAACTCGTTGTTCCCTTTGTGGCTCGATGGACTCAGATGACCAAGTATCCAATCGCGCAATCAATGCTGACTGCTATCTCTAAGGTTGGACAGCGTTATCGGTCGACACTGGTTTCAGTTTTTGAGAACCTCACATAGTTTCATATGAACAGATCGGGACCTGCGTAACCGAATGTATCTCTGCTGTACGGTACTTGTTGGGCCCCGTATTGACGCAACGTTACTTTTCAGGGAATTTGCGCCGGTGTCCGACGTAATCCAGCCTTGTACTTGAGACGTCCTAATGATTCAAACATCCAAGAAGACCAACAGAGTCTTTGAGCATCATCTGGCGTACGCAATCTCCTGTTCGAATGCAGACCGACAAAGCCATCAACATTCTGAGGCGGTTAAGTAACAATGCACAGACACCATTCCTTGCATGGGCTCTGAGGAGAGATGCATGCTTTTATCATTGCAAATAACTTGTTACCCATGTTAACTGTGGTCCTAAGAGGCATTTGACGTTTAATATAGCTAGATAGAGTCGATGGACCGGGATAAGGCACCAGAAACATGATGCTTGAGAGCCTGAGGTGAAGTAAACAGCTCTCGATTCTCCATGGTAAGTAGTATCAGTGGTTTCTTACGCCGTATACATCGGTCGAGAATGTAGCTGATTCTTTTATTGATCAAGTTGAACAAATTCCATGGGAAGCCGAAAACCGCATTCAGGATTCGATGGAATGCTTCGATCTGTGATAAAGCTAGCTCAGAGAGTGTGAGATGCTGTTTCTGCATAAAGTTGACTGGTAATCGATGCGCAGGCACAATCGCGAGCATCATACACCTATCATTACCCAATAAGGGCAAAGAAAGAAGTAAGTGCAAGATCTTTCTTTCCCCGTCGTGCTTCTTACCATTATCATTCCCTTACAGAATGCCATTTCACCATATCAACCCAACGAAGTATCAGTTCACCATACCACTTCTCCAGAACACTAATTCACCATACTAATCCTACGGCCCACCAATTCCTCGCTGGTTTACCATTGCAGCTAGAAGATTTGGTGTGGATCTTCCTGGATGCCCAAGAAGCGCCAGCAAATCAAGAGGATGGCCGATCAGCTTCTGTTACACTGCCTTGACGATTAACGATCTATCCGGCGGCCTGATAGCCTGAGAAGAGTTGAGTACCCTGGGGTCCTTCTATTTCAATCTATCTTGGACAACGATCCTACAATCCCGATAGACCCATGCATGCGAAGACTCAATCTCCCGATTGCCCCAAGTCATCACTTTCTCCCTTGAGGGGAGATCACGTGTGCTATAGCTTCCTAGGATTTAAATTTCTGTTCCCAATATCTGCTTTCTTGACCACTCTCTTATGCTCTAGTGGCATTCCTATCTTTCACGTTCTTTTGACAATCACTTTTTGTGCTCAGCTATTCGTCCATCGCAGTGCTACTTGCGTCTCACCCTCTCTATTTTCTCTTCAAGTCCAACGACATCCCGCTCTAGCCACGATCCAATTGTACAGCAGTTGCCATCCTTCGTTCTGCCCGCTAATCATCCCCTGGTACTGGGTGGTGCTAAATACTCTTTTCAGGGGCTCAATGAACCGCCATATCGTGCGTTCACTCTACATTAAGCGGAGTGCTCGCGTTTTATCCCTAATCTTCGCGTTCCAGATTCCTTTGAGGGTCGGGAGCCAGGACAGGCCTCTGAAGGCGGGAAGCGAAGTCAAGTCATGGGGCCATTACAGCTGTATTATTCAGTGCGAGGATCAAAGATACATTAAACTGGTATGTCTTGACCCCAAGGTCAGGAATGACGACGCATTCGGCGATCTATTAAAGGTCAACGAACAAGTAACTATATTTCCTTAATAAATGCTTTTACAGATGCTAAAATATGTTCTAGATGACAGCTCACTTCCTCAGACTGGTATCTGATCCTGAGTGGAAATCGGCACATAATCATCCTAACGTCCAAAATGTGGACGAGGTCGATGTTGTTGCTAGAATCCCTGGAATCAATGACAATCCTGTTCGCTGCAAGGCATTGGCTATCAGCTACGCTTCTAATGGGAATGTCCTCGACTACATCGTAGATCGCCACAGTGTTAACGAATTTGACCTGGTAAGTGGTGGTGCAGGCTATTGGGGGTTCTTGTTGCCTGAATGCCATCTGAAGGCCCTACAAGTTGCGCGCGCTCTTATGCATCTCCACCAACACGATATTATTCATGGGAACTTATATCCTGTATGTTTCTTATATACCGCCGGTGCTGGATTACGCTAAACAAAACTTTTGTCATAGGGAAATGTTGTCATCGACAGCGATGGAAATGCAAAAATAACAGACGTTGGCCTCTACACGGCTGCCCAACGCTTTGCGTTGCGTGCGAGCATACAGCCATCTTCGGTCTATAAGCCGAGTGAGGAGCTCGCTATGTCTACCGTTCCTATTCCTTCTTGCACTATGGATATTTATGCATGGGCTTCCACTATCTGGGCGGTGCGTTCTAGGATTTTAGAGTTTTCTGCATCTGAAGCGATGTCTACCCAGATTCACAGCCACCAAAACCCTTTCAACTGGACCACTCTTGAGGGCGGGGTAGTTGAAATTCGTGATCATGGTCACTCTCGTCTCCAAAAACCACCACACATGGTCCCGGGTTTATGGGAAATGTTGCAAGCCTGCTGGAATCGCAATCCCTGTCTACGTCCTAGCATGCAGGTCGTTGTAAGAGCCTTGGAGGCATTATAAGAAGCGCCGGCGCTCATTTCACTTATTTTACACCCTTCTTTGTAACACTACTGTTCACTTTAGTCTTCTCCATTTTCTTCTGGCAAAGTATATTCCTTGTGACGCCGCATTCCGCTTTATAGTATTCTTCGATCGCTTTCACTAATGCATTTTGCACACACACCGCTCATTTTACGTACCTGCCACGTTCCTTCCTGCGTATTCGCCAACACACGCGATACAACACGATCCTCGCGATGTACTGTTTATTTATTTATTTATTTCTGCAATTGTATCCTGCAACAAGCATCGTATCTACTAAGGCGTGGTGGCCCCCCGTATGTACGCTGAGCCTAAAGACCTTTCTAAGCTACATGCTGAACATGCTCGAGCCGTTGTGGTGGAGATGGAGATTCCAATTTGTTAGGTTCCTTGACTAAGTGTTGAGTGTAGTGTCGGGTGCTTCCAGGGAAGCTCGAGTGTAGGGTGTTGGTAGGCCGTCTTAGCGGCAGTGGGAGAAGGGCTGGGAGTCGGGGGTTCACGATTTACTGTAATGTAGGAGATGACCATGTGAACTCTATCGCTCTTTGCACCTATACATATGTAATTTACTAGAACGCCAGGCTGTTCCACTGCCTTGATGACAGACTTGCCCAAGGTTCTACACCGCCTTAAAGTTGACGAAGGACCTTGTGCTACATCTCTTCAGTGCTATAAGCGGCAGTGCTAATCCTTAAAACGTCTTTGTCCTCACTCCTTACAGGGAATTGAAAGAGTCATACCCGGTAACCCTTTCTTTATGTAATTTGACGTCACGAAGATAATGCGGGGTACATCATGGACCTACAAAGACAGGATGATGACAGCGATAAATGCATGGCGATGATAAATAGAGAAAAGGGGGTAACAGAACCATTGCGAGTGTGAAATGAAACATGAGCGAGGGTAGGCATAGACGGAGTCACAAGAAGGTATGATTCGGGGAAGTAACATGGCAGGTATACGGATGGGTGGAGTGGTTTCGACAGCGGAGTAGCAACGATCTGGGTCCAAACAATGCGATGACAGCGAGGAAAAGGAAAAGGAAGTTAGAGTATACGATGAGAACATTGGACAGCGACGACGAGAACGGCGACGTGGACGGGTGACGTGAAGGTAGAATGAAGAGAACGTGATTTCGGAATAGTGTTCAATTTTTGTAGGTAGGAGATCTACCGCCGTGGCATAGCTAGGTGAAGCTTCGAATCGAAGCGAAGGAGAAGAGGATATGGTGCAGAGGGATTGAATGAGTCATCCAGTCCCTTCAGCTTCAGCACCGCCCCGGCCCAGCGAGCCTCTACGCAAGTAGATCTTAACACATAGCCCCGTGAGGCCGTGGAAGGTTCTGCGCGGGAGAAGCGTCGAATCGAAAAAGTAGTGTAGAACGGGCGATCGGGCGAAAAGGTCCAGCACTCCTTCAGCTTCAGCACAGCCTCGCCCTAGCGAGCCGCTGCGCCAGCGTATGGACCAGCTAAATCTCTACTCGAGTTCTCTCACTAGGTCATGGAATGGCTCGCCTGCCGCGGCAGATGCCGCGACGTTATACTGGCATTGGAGATTGAGTGGTAGGAGGCAGGGACGTTAGGTACAGACGCCCTAGATCCAGATTCAGAAACAGAGGCAGATGAAGTAAACGAAGCCCGGACTACGTCCCGGTGACGAGAAGGGGAAGCTCCGCAGACGGTGCCTCGAGCCGACTAACCAGTTTCGTTACTTGCTGGGCGGTGAAGGCTATGGCAACACGGTCCGAACGCTAGTGACGGAATGCAGGGAGTGAGAAGAAAGTAATAAACATACTTACCCTGACAACCCAGCGCCGTTCGGGCCAGGTCGCGCACAAGGTTCATCGTGTGCTCCTCATCTTGGGGGTTGTTCTTCGCCGCCTGCTCAACGCGCGGGAGCAGAGCCCGTACAGCGATGTACGCCACATCTGTAGATCAAAAGGTGGCTGTGAGATGTTGTTCATTTATAGCCGCGAAATTGAAATACGAAGAACATGAACAGCAAAAGGAGCAGGAAAACAGAAAGAGGAAAAGGAACTTACCGAAAAGCTTATCACGTACGGCAGTACTCTAGAATATCCTGCTGTCTACATCAGCGGGGAACTTGCTCAGGATGCTGATGTGCGAGTGAAAGGGAGGATAGGGACTTCGAGGAAATGCGGCTGAAAGCGCGAATAAGCACTATGACACATTGCAAGAAATGAGAAAGAGGAAACGCACATCCGGCTCCTTGATGAGATGCAAAAGTCCCGCGAGCTTGTTCTCGCTCAGCAGCCCGCACTTCAGCGTACCAATGATGCGGTCCCCGTCGAACCCCATGAGAGAGAGCCGCGAGCCGTCAAAGCCGCCGCGCCAGTTCAGAAGCAACTGTAATAACCAGTCAGGATATTTTTTTTAAAAAAATAAGCGTAAAAAAAGAACGCGTACATCCACTAATAACTCCTGCTGCCCGCTTCTCATCATCGCCGCCCCCCTTGCCCTGTGTCCACGACCAAGGACACTCCCGCGCGCCCTGCCTGCCGCGGCCTCCCTATACAGGGTCGCCCCCGCCACGCGCGCCTCACTGGCCCTGACGTACTTGTGAATGAGAGTCTTGCCCTTCGGATCAAGCAGGACGTGCACGCGCACGACGGGCTGCTGCAGCCATCGGATTATTTGGAGGGACGTTATGTCCTGAGGAGAAACAACAAAGGTGAATATTAGAAGAGAGCGGAGACAGAGAAAAGGAGGTAAGCATATTTACCCAAGGCACATTATTAATCCTCAACCTCACCCCCCTTCGCACCCCTCCCAATCGCTTCTCCCCCGTTCCCGCTTTCACCCCCATCCCCCAATGGCGACTCTGACCCTGCCCTGGATGCAGACGTCCGCTGCTCCAGCCTCGGCGTGCTCACGTGCATTTCCCCCACGCCTGCACCAAAGTCCAGCTCGAACTTGAACAGGCTCTCGAACTCACACACCCCCAACACCGGGGCTGCCGAAGGGGGAGAAAGAGGGTGACAGGATGGGCTGAGGCTCTTCTCCCTCTTCCCCCCTTCTGTCTCTGATTTATTCTCTTCCATCTCCTCATCAGCCTTCCTATTCTCATCCTCATAACCGGAGCCAGAAGACCCAGACCCCGCCTTCCCCCACCACCAACCTAAAATCCCTCACTCCCTTCTACAAACCGCACACTTCATATCCTTACCCTCACAATATTTAACGCACTCATCGGGCATGCGGAGCACAGCGGATGCGAAGGGCTGCAGGATCGCGAGGGTGGCAAGGCGCGGGAGAGGCAGGCCGAGCACGCTTTTGAGTTTAGGGGCGCAGGGGAGGGACAGCGGGAGGGAGTGAGGGGGAGGGTGAGGCAGAGACGGTGATTTTGAGGGAGGAAAACGAGTGTGGGAGGGAGGAGTACTGGAAGGACATGGGCACAAGCGCGCGGGGGACGTAGGTGGGTACGTAGGCGTGCAACCTCAGTTTGTACAAGAAACATCCCGGAAGGGTGTGAAGGGAACCATATATCTCTACAATCCTTGATAGTGCATTGTGAACAATCGTAGGTCTTCTCAGCCCAGCGGAGGTGACAATCCAATTCAGATGGGAAGGACCCGTTGTACCAATAAGTACCGGTTTCTCGAGTCGACAGCTGGATCTCGAAAGGTATACTGGCAGCCTCGTGGAGCAGAACGTTCAAGCTGTGGGTCCGGAGAAGACATGCGTCGTTCCACAGATACTGAGAGGAAGGCAAATAGTCAAGGAATTCTCGAAGCCGGAGGCTAGAGTCAAGGTTTCCCGTTGCGGCCCTTAGTACAGCTGCGCAATGCCAGTGCGTACTAGATTGACATGCGCAGGCGGGGATTTGCAGAGACTCAGAAGTGTAGCCGCCCGCTGGCACTTGGCAGCCTGTAGCAGAAGCTCGCGAAGCTAGTTCATTGACTTTGATTTTTGAGGTTTGGATGATTGGTGATCAGATTGTGATCGATGTTGGATGTGGCCTTGAGGCTCGAGGAGTTCTTGAGGCGGCAGATTGCGATACTTATATATGCCCTCGACAGGTCTCACGATCCCGACTCGAGCTGGGGCCTAAGTATCAGCGAACTATCTGACTTCCGCTCGACGCCTAAGTCACATCCGTCACATGCTAGTTACTCAACTTTAATACACAGGTACTCACCTCTTCTGATGCTCTCAATTCTCAGACAAACCGAAGTCTTCACAGCTACAGCTATCTGAACCGTGAATGCGACCCTTCTCCTATCTTGGCTGCCATTTCGTTGAAGAAAATATCTTGTGAATCAAGTAATATTCGGGCCATGAATTTTGATGAGGGTGCCCGCCACTGGGTGACCGATGGGCCTCTCTGTGTCGCGGCGGTGTCCAGCATTGGATTCTACGAACGGACATACTCAGACCAGCAGTGAACAAGTCCTTTGTAAGATTTTGGTAAGATCTACGTCAAGATATGGGTATGAATGTTACTCACTTGTTTTCATGGCAATGGCAGCGTAGCTTTAAGCTTTGGGTTGATTAAGTGCTATTGACGCTGGTGGCGCTGACGTGTCCTAGGAATCAAAGAGGATTATCCTCGCCAATTAAGTCCAGACGTTCATGTGAGTCGCCTTTCTTCCTTGCTACGCAGGCGCTTTCGACATCACCTCTTGAAACTCCTGTTCGTCTACCTTCACGGTTCAATGATGAAGGCAGGGACCATGGGCTCGGATTAACGACTATCCAGACGGTGAACACTTGAATGTTGACTTTTCTATTGTCGGCAGACTAATTGAACTATTCGTTAAATGCTCACAATGGTGTCAATTGATGAAACCCTCACATACTATTTGATAACAACGAGCCTGGACCTGCATAAGCCGAAGGGTGAAGGTATGTTTGCTCTAGGACACCTCTTCCACTCCATGTTGACGCCTCGTTGCTTTCTAGGATATCCATGCTGATACCTCTGGACCTGCAATAATGAATGCTCTGGCCAAACGTCCAAGAAGCCTGATCAACGTTGAGCCAACAAGGAGACTCATGTTGCGCACATAGGTCTGGACCGTTTTCGCGAGAGTTAGGCTTACCCAACTCCCTTCCGTTCGAACGTCGAGAAGGTCGTCAGCATTCCAGAGTGAGGTCAAGCAGCAACACGGCGACTTGCTGTTCCTTGCTTGAGCCCTTCGGGAAATAGGCGCGTTCTCGTAGTTGAAAGCGATCTGTTATCCGCATCAACAAAGGTCTTAAGAGGCGGTTGACGTTTAATGAGGCCAGATAAAGCGAGCGACCGGGGTAAGCCACTAGAGTAATGAAGCTTGAGCGCCTTGAGCGTCTGTGATAAAGCGAACATCGCTGGAGTATCCGTTGTAAGCTTTCGATACTTCTGGATGCGTTTCCTCACCGTTTGGCAGCCACTGAGCTGTTTCTTGGTCAGGTCACATAAATTCCACGGGAAGCTCTTGCCCTAAAAGCCTTTCAAGGTTTGATGACTTGTTCCCATCTATGCTAGATAGAGCAAGTTAAGCAGGGATATGAGGCGCCCTTCCATGCGTTGTCTAATAGATTCGACGTCAAATGTCAGTACACGCGAAACGTCATACTTATAATTATCGAAGAAGACAAGAAATAGGTGAGTCTAGCGTATCTCCTTCCCCATCACTCTTCCTACCCTCACCATCCCCCTGCAGAGCTCGAATCCACCACCCCAGCTTCCTGAATCCTCGTCAAATGCCTATCTTTCCACATACAGTGTTCGACGCAGAAGATGCAGTTTGCTCAGTGAGGTCTTCTTCCAAGAAACGACAATAGATCGAGAACACGGCCCGATCATACGACAACATAACCCCAATTAACGGAGCGAACCTAGGGACTGTGTTAGAGGGGAGAGTACCCCTCGGCCGTTTTGTTTCGGCTGTGTATTCGTCTGGATAGACTGGGACCGTGCCTGCGAACACTTCTCTCTTCTGTTTGCACCTGAGAGTCGCGTGGTTTGAGGGGATTACGTATCTGCTCATGCAACCTTAAGTATCGCGTCCCGCATTTATGTTCCTGACCCTTCCCTTTCTTGCCTGAACATTATTGCTCTCTTGGGAGCGTCCTTCGTGGCCTCATCATCACTATTATCGTGATAATTGGACCCAACCTTCTACCTTTCTCTTCTGGTCCGACTTTATTCAACCCCAGCGATATTTCAAAGCTGTGGCAGTTTCTATCATTCACGCTCCCTGTTAATTATCCTTAGTCCTCGGGGTCCGTTCACTCGATGTTCCGTCGTATGGTGCGTCCACTCGCACTGAGAGAAGCATAGGTTTCATCCACTAATTTGAACCTTAAAGTTTCTCGTTAAGGTCGGCAACCGTGGCGGGCTTCTTGAGACGAGTAGTGTAGTCAAGACATGGGGCCCTTACAGCTGTATAATCAAGTACGACGATGAAGAAAGTGTAAAACTACTATACCTCGACCCCAAGACCAGCAACGAGGACGCCGCTGGCTTTACGGTCCACGAACAGGTAGGTATCCTTCCTTAGTGAAATGTCGTCTAGATGCTAACGAATGTGTAGATGACGGCCCGCCTCCTCCAACTAGTATCTAATCCTACGTGGAAAGCGGCACATAAGCACCCCAACATCCAAGACCTTCACCAGGTCTACGTTGAGGTTAGCGTTGGCGGAGCTGACCCCCTTCGCTGCTATACAGTGGCTACTCGCCACATGTCTAATGGAAATGTGCTCGACTATGTCGGGCATCATGATGTCGATAAGTTTATCCTGGTATGTAGCGTTGTTTTATGTTAATGTTCCATCTCGTCTGACTATCTGAAGATCCACCAAATTGCGCGCGCCATAGCGCACCTCCACGAGTACGATATTGTTCATGGGAATGTATATCCCGTATGCTTCACACTTGCCGCCTGTACTGAACATGCTGAAGGAAACCTTCGTTGTAGGGCAATGTCGTCATCGGAGGTAATGGAAACGCGATGATAACGGATGTTGGCCTCTATACGTTGGCCCAGCATTATATGAACCGGGTGGCAGTACAACCGTCCTCGGTTTATAAGCCCCACGAGGAGCTTGCTATGCCGACGGTTTACGCTCCTTCTTCCGCCATGGATGTTTACGCATGGGCTTCCACTACTTGGGCGGTGCGTTTCTACATGTTATCATAACTTCATGGAGTCTGAAGCGGTCTGCGTTCAGATATACAACCGTCATGGCCCATTCCATTCCATGACCCTTGACCGCGGAGTAGCTCAAATTCTTGCTAATGGTCACGCTCGTCTGCGAAAGCCACCTGACATGGCTGACGGGTTATGGAATATTTTGCAAGACTGCTGGAATCACGACCATCTACTACGTCCTAGCATGCGTCACGTTGTAAAGGATTTAGACGCGCTCATATAAGAGCGGCGCTAATTTCATTTATTTTTCGCCTTCCTTTGTATAATCACCATCTTTTTTAGTATTCTTTGAATTTTTTTCACTCGCGTTCTTTCTATCACTACGTTTGGAGTATTTTCGATCTCTTTCACCCGTGCATCTCGCACATATCATTCATTTATCGACATCCCGCGTTCCTTCCCGCGAATCCATGTGTACGTCAACACTGCATGTATATGATCCCTACGTTACATCCACTATATAGAACCCACATATGTACTCTATATTTACATATATGTACATGAGTTGCGTACCAGCGTGCCACTCGCACTGCCGTCATGAAAAGAACGACCGCATATCTTGTATTTTGGGTGTTTAGCAGATCCTTAAGCTTCAGCGCGAAATGAACATGTAATAACTGATAACTCCTTTTTTAACTTGAATTTAAGAATACAAATACAAGGGTACACAACATGGACCCACAAGAACAGCACGATAACAGCAATAAATGCATGGCGATGATAGAGGAGTGAAGGTGACGACGAGAAGGAAGAGTAACAGGAGAGAGTATGAAACATATACGGAGCCACAGAAATGCATGATTCGGGACAGGGCATGACATGTATATGTATGTGGGGAGCAGGTGGTTTCGACAGCAGAAGTAACAATGAGCTGAGTCCAAAAAATGCTATGATAGCGAGGAAAGGGAATGGGAAGATAGAGCATGCGACGATAGCGACGACGAGAACGGCGATGCGTATGGTTACATGGGGAGTGAAATTGAAGAAAGCGTGGTTTCGGGATTAACATTTATTTTTGTAGATAGTGGATCTACCACCGTAACACAGCCAGGCGAAGCTTCGAATCGAATCGAAGAAAAGGATATACTGCAGACGAACGGAGCGAGTGAGAGGTTCTCTACCCCTTTGGACTCAACACAGCCTTGCCACAGGGAGTCTCTGCGCGAAGGCATGAACTGGCTGCACATCAACGCCGAGCTCCCGTGTGGGGCAGTGAAAGGGCTTCGTCCCGGCGAAGCTTCCAATAGAACCAAAAAAAAAGATGTGGAACGAGTGGGATCTGCACGACTCCTTCAGCACAGCCCCACACCAGCGAGCCTCTGGGTAAGGGCATGAACCAGCTGAGCCTCAACCCCAAATTCCTGAGCGAGGTCGTGGAATGGCTCGCCTGCCGCGACGGGCGCAATGATGTTATACTGGGGATGGGGATAGTGGGAGGAGACAGGCTTGCGGGAGCGCGGGGGCCAAACGCCCTAGATCCACCGGACGATCCAGGGGCAAGAATCGAAGATGTCGAAGAAGCCGGCTCATCGTCCCGAAGACGGGGAGAGGAAGGGGGGAGTTCTATGGAAGACGCCTCAAGCAGACTAGTGAGTTGCCTTACTTGCTGCAAAGTAAATGCTGTGAACAAGCGTCAAACGTTAAATATGAGCAGGGTGGAGGTAGAAGACAGAAAGTAAACGCACCCTGACAGTCGAGCGCCGTCCGGGCCAGATCGCGCATGAGATCCATCGTGTGCTCCTCATCCTGGGGACTAGTCTTCTAGGCCTGTTCGACGCGCGGGAGTAAGACTTGGACGACAATGTATGTCACATCTACATGAAACAATGAACAGGTCAGCATGAGAAAGTGAACAGTAAAATGAACAGGAAAGGAGAAAAGAGGAAGGGAACTTACCGAACAGCTTATCCCTTACGGCAGTGCTCCAGAACACTCTGCTGTCGACGTCAGCGGGGAACTTGCTTATAATGCTGATGAGCGAGTGGAATGGGAGCACGGGGACTTTGAGGAAGTGCAACTGAAAGCGCGAGTAAGCAAAACAGTGTAAGAAGCGAGAAAGAGGGAGCGTACATCCGGCTCCTTGATGAGATGCAACAGTCCCGGGAGCTTGTTCTCGCTCAACAGCCCGCCCTCCAGCACGCTGATGATGCGGTCTCCGTCGAGCCCCATGAGCGAGAGCCGCGAGCCTTCAAAGCTGCTGCGCCAGTTCGGGAACAACTGTAATAACCAGTTAGCATCTTTTTAAAAAGCAAGCGTAAAAAAAAGAATACACACATCCGCCATCAACTCCTACTGCCCGCTACGCGTCACCGTCAGCCCCCTTGCCCTGCGCCCACAACCAAGGACATTCTCGAGCGCCCTGCCCGTTACGCCCTTCCTGCACAGGGTCGCCCCCGCCACGCACGCGTCGCTGACCCCGACGTACTTGTGGATGAGGGCCTTGCCCTTCGGGTCGAGCAGGACGTGCACGCGTGCGACGGGCTACTGCAACCGGCGGGTTATTTGGAGGGGCGTTATGTCCTACAGAGAAACAACAAAGGTGAGTATTGGAAGAGGGTGGAGATAGAGGAAGGGGGTGAGTACACTTACTCAAAGCACATTATCAATCCTCAGCATCACACTATCCTCACCCCTCCTCGCGCCTCTCCCAGTCATTTCCCCCCCCCGTTCCCCGCTTTCACCCCCATCTCCAAGGGTGACTCTTACCCTGTCCTGGGCGCAGACGCCTGCTGTTCTAGCCTCGGCGTGCTCGCGCGCATCTCCCCTGCGCCTGCACCAAAGTCCAGCCCGAACTCGAACGGCCTCTCGAGCTCGCTCACGCTCGCGGTGCCGGGGCTGCTGAGGGGGGAGGGGCTGGGGCTCTTCCCCTTTCCCTCCCTCTGTCTCTACTTTATTCCTTCCTTCTCCTTCTAATCCGTCTTCTCCTTCTCGTCCTCATAACCGGAGCCAGAGGACCAGACCCCCGCCTCCCCCCCAACCTAAAATCCCTCACCCCCCTTCTACAAACCGCACACTCCATATCCTTCTCCCCCACAATATTTAACGCGCTCATCAGGCACGCGGAGCACAGCGGGTGTGTAGAGCTGCAGGATCGCGAGGGTAGCGGGGCGTGCAGCAAGGCAGGCTGAGCACACTTTTGGGTTTGGGGGCGCGGGGGAGGGGAGGAAGAGGTGGGGACGGCAATTGCGGGGGAGGGGAACGCGTGTGGGAGGGAGGAATGCTGGAAGGGCATAGGCACGGGCGCGTGGGGTACGTAGGTGGGTACGTAGGCGTACAACTTCAGTTTGCACAGGAAACACCCCGAAAGCGCGTGAAAGGAACCATATACCCATACAATTCTTGATAGTGCTTTGTAAACAACCGTAAGCCATCCAAGCCCAGTGGAGGTGACAATCCAGTTCACATGGGAAGGACCCGTAGTAACAATAGGTACCGGTTTCTCGAGTCGATAGCTGGATCTTGAAAGGTATACTGGCGGCCTCGTGGAGCAGAACGTTCAAGTTGTGGGTCCGGAGAAGACATACGTCGTTCCACAGGTAGAGGAAGGAATAGAGCATCAAATGGTAAAGAAATTCTCGAAGCCGGGAGCTGGAGTCAAGGTTTCCCCCTGTGGCCCTTAGTACAGCTGCGCAATACCAGTGCGTACTAGATCGACATGCGCCGGCGGGGATTTGCAGAGACTCAGAAATGTAGCCGCCCGCCGGTACTCGGTAGCCTGTAGCAGAGAATTTTGTGGTTTGAACGATCGGTGATTAAATTGTGATCGATATTGGTCGCGGCCTTGGGGCGGCAGGTCACGATCCTTATATATGCCCCGGAGAAGTCTCGCGACCCCGACTCGAGGTGCGGCCTAACTACCAGCAAGCTATCTGACTTACGCTCGACGCGTCAGTCACATCCATCACTGGTTACTCAACTTACGCAAGTACTCACCTCTTCCGATGCTCTCAACTCCCGGACGGACCGAAGACTTCGCAGCTACAGCTACCTGAACCGTGAATGCGATCCTTCTCCTATCTTGGCTACCATTTAGTTGAAGAATATCTTGCAAATCAAATAATATTCGGCCATGAATTTCGATGAGGGTGCCTGCCACTGGGTGACCGATGGGCCTCTCTGTGTCGCAGCGTAGTCCAACATTGGATTCTTCGAATGGTCATACTCAGACCAGCAGTGAACGAATCCTTTGTAAGATTTTGGTAAGATCTACGTCAAGATATGGGTATGAATGTTACTCACCTGTTTTCATGGCAATGGCAGACTAGCTTTAAGCTTTGGGTTGATGAAGCGCCGTTGACGCTGGTGACGCTGACGTGTCCCATGATCATCTTCGCCATCCAGACGTTCATGCGAGTCGCCTTTCTTCCTTGCTACGCAGGCGCTTTTGATATCACCTGAAACTCTGTTCGTCTACTTTCACGGTTCAACAATGAAGGCAGGGACCATGGGCTCGGATTAACGACTATCCAGACAGTGAACACTTGAACGTTGACTTTTCTATTGTCGGCAGACTAGTTGAACAATTCGTTAAATGTCAACAATAGTGTCAATTGATGAAACCCTCACATATTGCTTGATAACAACGAGTCTGGACCTGCATGAGCTGAAGCGTGAAGGTATGTTTGCTGTAGGACACCTCTTCCACTCCATGTTGACGCCTCATTGCTTTCTAGGGAATCCACGCTGATACCTCCGGACCTGCAGTAATGAATGCTCTGGTCGTGATAAGCCAAACGTCCAAGAAGCCTGGTCAACGTTGAGTCAACGTTGAGTCGACGAGGAGACTCATGGTGCGCACATAGGTCTGGACAGCTTTCGCGAGAGTTAAGCTTACTCAGCCTCCTTCCGTTCGAATATCGATAAAGAGCAGTAGTACACTGACTTGCTGTTCCTCGCTTGAGCCCTTCAGGAGATAGGTGCGTTGTCGTAGTTGAAAGTGGTTTTAAGAGGTACTTGACATTTAATAAGGCCTGATAAAGCCAAGCGACCGGGATAAGCCACCAGAGTTATGAAGCTTGAGCGCCTTGCGCGTCTGTGATAAAGCGAACATCACTGGAGTATCCGTTGTAAGCTTTCGATACTTCTGGGTGCGTTTCCTCATCGTTTGGCAGTCACTGAGCTGTTTCTTGGTCAAGTCACATAAATTCCACGGGAAGCTCTTACCCTAAAAACCTTTCAAGGTTTGATGACTTGTTCCCATCTGTAACAGAGATAGGGCAAGTTGAAAGAGTATGAGGTGCGTTTCCATGTGCTGTCTGATAAATTCAACATCACACGTCAATGCATGTGGACGTCATAGCTTATGATTATCGAAGAAAGGCAAGAATAGGCAAGTCTACCGTCGTTCCTTCCCCACCACTCTTCTTCCTACCCTCACCACCCCCTTGCAGAGCTCGAATTCACTACTACAGTCTCCCGAGTCCTCGTCAAATGCCTATCTTTCCACATAGTATGTTCGACGCGGAAGATGCAGTTTGCCCAGTGAGATCTTCTTGAAATTCCAAGAAACGACAGTAGCTCGAGAGCATGGCCTAATCATACCGCCACATAACCCCGGGTTTGAAGGGCGAATCCAGGGCCCGTGTGAGAGGGGAGAGTACCCCTCGGCCGCTTTGTTTCTGTATATTTTGGTTGCATACTCGTCCGGGGAGACTGGGTCGGTGCCTGCGAATACCTGTCTCTTCTGTTTGCAATAGAGAACCGTGTGTGGTTTTGGGGGGATTACGTATGTGCTCATGCAGCCTTAATTATTGCACCCCGCATCTATTTTCCCTTCTTTCCCTTCTTCTTGCCCAAACGTTGTTGCTCTCTTGTAAGCATACTTCTTCGTGGCCTCTTCATCACTGTCGTCGTGATAATTGGATCCATTGGATCCAATCTTCTACATTTCTCTTCTGGTCTGACGTTATTCAACCCCAGCGATATTTCAAAGCTGTGGCAGTTTCTATCATTCACGCTCCTTGTTAATCATCCCTGACCCTCGGTTGTCCCTTTCGTTCCGTGCATCTAATGTTCCGTCGTATGGTGCGTCCACTCGCACTGGGAGAAGCGTGCGTTTCATCCACTAATTTGAACCTTAAAGTTCCTCGCGAAGGTCGGCAATCGTGGTGGACTTCTTGAGGAGAGTAGTGAAGTCAAGACATGGGGCCCTTACAGCTGTATGATCAAGTACGACGGTGAAGAAAGTGTAAAGTTGCTATATCTCGACCCCAAGACCAGCAATGAGGACGCATCTGGCTTCATGTTCCATGAAGAGGTAAGTATCCTTCCTCAGTGAAATACCGCGTAAATGCTAACGAACGTGTAGATGACGGCACGCCTCCTCCAACTAGTATCTAATCCTACGTGGAAAGCGGCACATGAGCACCCCAACATCCAAGACCTCCACCAGGTCTACGTTGAGGTTAACGTTGGCGGAAATGACCCTCTTTGCTGCTACACAGTGGCTACCCGCCACATGTCTGATGGAAATGTGCTCGACTATGTCGAGCATCACGATGTCGACAAGTTTATCCTAGTAAGTAGCGTTGTCTTATGTTAATATTCCATCTTGTCTGACTGTCTGAAGGTCCTGCAAATTGCGCGCGGCCTAGCGCACCTCCACGATTACGGTATTGTTCATGGGAATATGTATCCCGTATGCTTCATACTTGCTGCCGGTACCGAACGTGCTGAAGGAAGCCTTCGTTATAGGGCAATGTCGTCATCGGAGGTAATGGAAACGCGATGATAACGGACGTTGGCCTCTATACGTTAGCCCAGCGCAGTATGAGCCGGATGACAATACAACCGTCCTTGGTCTATAAGCCGCGCGAGGAGCTTGCCATGCCGATGGTTTACGGCCCTTCTTCCGCCATGGATGTTTATGCATGGGCTTCCACTACTTGGGCGGTGCGTTTCTACGTGTTATCAGAACTTCATGGGGTCTGACGTGGTTTGCGTTCAGATATACAACCGTCATGGCCCATTCCATTCCATGACGCTTGACCGCGGAGTAGCTCAAATTCTTGCTAATGGTCACGCTCGTCTGCGAAAGCCACCTGACATGGCTGACGGGTTATGGAATATTTTGCAAGACTGCTGGAATCACGACCATCTACTACGTCCTAGCATGCACCACGTTGTAAAGGCTCTGGACGCGCTCATATAAGAGGCATCACTGCTTGTTTCGTTATTTTACACCTTTTTTCGCCTTCCTTTGTTCACTCACCATCTTTTTTGGTATTCTTTGATCTTTTTTCACTCCCGTTCTTTAAATCACCACAGTCCATGTTTGGAGTATTTTGCGATCTCTTTCGCCCGTGCATCTCGCACATATCACTCGTTTTATCGACATTCCGCGTTCCTTCCTGTGAATCTAATGCTGCATGCATACGATCCTTACGTTGCATCCACTATATAGAACTCCATATGTACTATATCTTTGTATATATATCCGTGAGTTACGTACTAGCGTGCCAGTTGCACTACCGTCATGAAAAGAACGACCGCGGATCTTGTATTATGGGCGTTCAGCAGATCCTTAAGCTTCAGCGTGAAATGAACGTGTAATAGCCAGTAACTCCTTTTGTAATTGAATTTAAGAACATAAATGCAAGGGTACAACATGGACCCACAAGAACAGCACGATGACAGCGATAAATGCACGGCGATAATAGGAGAGGGAAGGTGACAGCGACAAAAAAGAGTAACAGGAGAGTGTATGAAACATATACGGAGTCACAGAAAAGCATGATTCGGGACGGGGCATGACATGTATGTGTACGTGGGGAGCGGGTGGTTTCGACAGCAGAAGTCGCAATGAGCCGAGTCCAAAAAATGCGATGATAGCGAGGAAAGGGAATGGGAAGATAGAGCATGCGATGAGGACAGCGACGAGAACGGCAGTGTGTGGATGGGGAACATAGAGAGGGAAATTGAAGAAAGGGTGGTTTCAGAATTAACATTCGTTTTTGTAGATAGTGGATCTACCGCCGTAGCACAGCCAGGCGAAGCTTCGAATCGAAGAGAAGAAAAGGATATGCTGTAGACGAACGGAGTGAGTGAGGGGTTCTCCACCTCTTCGGACTCAACACAGCCTCGCTACAGAGTCTCTGCGCGAAGGCATGATCTAGCTGCACATCGGCGCCGAGCGCGTGGGGCAGTGAAAGGGCATCGTCCCAGCGAAGCTTCCAACAGAACCAAAAAAAAAAGGTGGAACGAGTGGGACCTGCACGACTCCTTCAGCACAGCCCCGCACCGGCGAGCCTCTGAGCAAGGGCGTGAACCAACTGAGCCTCAACCCCAAATTCCCGAGCGAGGTCGTGGAATGGCTCGCCTGCCGCGACGGGCGCAATGATGTTATACTGGGGATGGGAATAGTGGGAGAAGACAGGGCTTGCAGGAGTGGGTGGGCCAAACCTCCTAGATCCATCGGACGATCCAGGGGCAAGGATTAAAGAAGATGTTGAAGAAGCCGGCTCATCGTCCCGAAGACAAGAGGAAGGGGGAAGTTCTATGGAAGACGCCTCAAGTAGGCTAGTGAGTTGCCTTACTTGCTGCGCAGTAAATGCTATGAACAAGCGTCAAACGTTAAATGTGAGCAGGGTAGAGGCAGAAGACAGAAAGTAAACGCACCTTGACAGTCGAGCGCCGTCCGGGCCAGATCGCGCATGAGATCCATCGTGTGCTCCTCATCCTGGGGATTAGCCTTCTGGGCCTGTTGGACGCGCGGGAGCAAGGCTTGGACGGCAATGTACGCCACATCTACATGAAACAATGAACAGGCCAGCGTGAGAAAGTGAACAGTAAAAGGAACAGGAAAGGAGAGAGAAAAGGAACTTACCGAACAGCTTATCCCTTACGGCAGTGCTCCAGAACACCCTGCTGTCGACGTCAGCGGGGAACTTGCTTAGAATGCTGATGAGCGAGTGGAATGGGAGCACGGGGACTTTGAGGAAGTGCGACTGAAGCGCGAGTAAGCAAAACAGTGTAAGGGGCGAGAAAGAGGGAGCGTACATCCGGCTCCTTGATGAGATGCAACAGACCCGCGAGCTCGTTCTCGCTCAACAGCCCACCTTCCAGCGCGCCGATGATGCGGTCCCCGTCGAGCCCCATGAGCGAGGGCCGCGAGCCATCAAAGCCACCGCGCCAGTTCGGGAACAACTGTAACAACCAATCAGCATCTTTTCAAAAAACATAAAATAAAATAAAAAAGAACACGTACATCCGCCATCAACTCCTGCTGCCCGCTCCGCGTCACGGTCACTCCTCTTGCTCTGCGTCCACGTCCAAGAACACTCCCGCGCGCCCCGCCCGCCGCGGCCTCCCCGCGCAGGATCGCCCCTGCTACGCGCGCGTCGCCGACCTCGACGTACGCATGGCTGAGGGTCTTGCCCTTCGGGTCGAGCAGGACGTGCACGCGCGCGACGGGCTGCTGCAGCCAGCGGGTTATTTGGAGGGGGGTTATGTCCTAAGGGATATAAAAGGATTAATAAGGGCAAAGAGAGAGGTAAGACGGAAGGGGGAAGGGTCAAGAGGGAAGAGGCGAAGAAAAGATGAAAAGAAACATGTAGAGGTGAAGGAGAGGAAGTAAGAAGAAGGAAGCGAAAAAGAAATAGGTGAAGAGGGAATATATGATAAGTGACGAGGAGGTATATAGTAAAAAAAAGTGAGCAAAAAGGTAGAGAGGAAGGGGGTGAATAGGGAGGGGGCCAAACAGGGAATAGATGACGAAGGAGGAGAAATAGGGAAGAAGTGAAGTGGAAGGAGGCGACGAGGAAAAAGATGAAGGAATAGGTGACAAGGGAGTGAGGAGAGGCAGGTGAAAGGAAAAGTAACGACGGAACGAGTGCCGGGTGGATAGGCGAAGATGAAAGAGTTGAAGAAGAAATTGGTGAAGAGAGAACAGGTAAAGCGGATGGAGGTGAAGGGAGGTGAAGGAGGTGAATAGGCAAAAGGCGAAGAGATGAACACGTCATACGCGAAGATAAAAGTAGGCAAAGTGCCAGGAGACCAAGAGGCATGGGAAGAAGTCAAGGCGAAGAAGCCATAGGTGAAGAGGGAGCATGCAATGAGGGAATAGGCGAAGAAACAACATGTAATGAGAAAAGACACAAAGACAAAACGTGCAATGAGAGAACACCCGAAAAAATCATGTCCGAGAATAAAAGAAAGGAAAAAAAAAAAAAAGATAGCGCAAAAAAGAAATAAAAACAAGCACACGTACCCAAGGCACATTATCAATCCTCAGCACCACACTCTCCTCCCCCTTCCTCGCGCCCCTTCCTGATACCCTGGCCGCAAACACATTCGGGGACCCCGCCCGCGAGGCCTGCTGCTGCTCCAACCTCGGCGTGCTCGCGCGTGGCATCTCCCCAAAGTCAAGCCCAAACTCAAACGGGCTCTCGAGCTCGCACACGCTCGCGGTCCCAGGGCTGCTTAGGAGCGAGGAACTAGGGCTCTTCCCGCTCTTCTCCTGCTCCCCCTCCTTCTCCTTCTCCTTCTCATCCGTCTTCCCACCCTCATCCCCAGCGCCCGAGCCAGAAGACCCAGACGCCCCCTTCCCACCACCGCCAACAACCAGCCTGAAATCCCTCACCCCCCTCCGACAAACCGCACACTCCATATCCTTCTCCCCCACAATGTTCAGCGCGCTCGTCAGGCACCCGGAGCACAGCGGGTGCGCGCAGGGCTGCAGGATCGCGAGGGTGGCGGGGTGGGGGGCGAGGCAGACCGAGCACGCTTTTGGATTTTGGGGCGCGGGGGACGGGGCGGTGGGGGGGGAGGCGGGGAGAGGGG
>JASFDH010000576.1:0-21864 GCA_036937195.1 Nidularia pulvinata
ATCCCATCCCATCCTAGTTGTGAAATTAGCAAGTAAGATATCTACGAGAAGGAGATGACCGACAACTGGATCATAACTGATTCATTACGATCCGAGTAATTCGCCGAGTGCTTCTCGAATAAATCACAGGAGGCTTTAAATGAATTAACGAAGAGGACATTCTTTCCCAGAACGCTCATGAAAACGAGATCACCTGAAAATGCGTATAAATATCTATGGTCAAGCACATACCGCAGCCGACAGCTCACCATATTTTTCTGCGAGTTGGAAATAGGCAGCACTTTCGTTTTCACGAGCGAAGTCGAACAAGTTTCCGAGTATCGGCAATGGAGGTGGCCCAGGTGGAAAAGGGAGATTATGGGGATTAGAAATATGTTTGAATTTTGACCTTCGAATGACGAACGCCAACGCGGGAAAGATAGAGAAGAAAAATAGAGTGCAGAAGTGAAATTTCGTAAAA
Source organism: Nidularia pulvinata (assembly GCA_036937195.1). NCBI lineage: Eukaryota > Fungi > Basidiomycota > Agaricomycetes > Agaricales > Nidulariaceae > Nidularia > Nidularia pulvinata. Next base: position 461 of record JASFDH010000576.1, read on the forward strand.
GAAACTAGTGACTCCATGTCTTTCGCACCAGGAAGAAGATTTCGGCATGCAAAAGTGCGAGCTGGATTGAAGTCAAATCTTTAAATATCAATGCCGAGAAACAATGCTGGTAGGGCTGCGCAAACCGGATATGCGATGCAAGCGGTGGAGAGGGGCCATCAGTATGAGCTATGCCCAGCAGCCAGGGCATGCTTCAAAACTGATGTAAAACTTGCGGAAGGGAAGCTGCCTGGAGACTGGAGGAGACGCCACAACTCGGTTGGAAATATTCCTAGTGGACACTGCTCGACGGTCACTAAGGAGAAATAGGAAAAATCATCAATCTTGTGTGGATACTGGGGGTTCGCATGCCTCATCCTCGTGCATTCCACGAGACCTGGATTCTGTGATATGTGAACACTGGTAGTAAAAGACAGGGCTTATGAGGTGAAGGCCTTGAACTCACCATGTCGCTCATACTCAAGGCATGTTAACACGATGCATTCCTTGTGGTAAAATAGTGCTTATTGTATTATGCTCCTAAAGAACATATTTCGAGAGACGACTCACTTCTGGATGGTTAAAGGCAGGATAAATAAAATAGAATAAACTCAAGATTTGCCCCCAAAATCAGTGAGGATATGATCATCAATGACGTTGCACAAACGTTGGCGAGTGACTGATAGTAGCTATGGTGCAGGATCTGTAGTCAGTACCACTTTTGTACAGTGGCGGAATTGGGTTGAGAAATTTTTTAGATACTTTTGCTTGATCCTTGAGCGATCTGGGAGCTTCCAGAATATTTCTGAATGGAATTTTCATTTCTCTGATCCATGAAAATAGTTAAGACCAAGTAAAAATGACGATCTAATACAATCTTGAAGTGATCAGAGCTATTTTAGGGTATCTAAACAGAGTAAATCCTTGGATATACAGCAGGAGCGGTAGAATCGGTGACGGACAAAATTTAAAACTCCTTCGGTTTTAAGAATTTTGACAAACCCTCTAGTAATTTTATTCCTCTCATCAAAAGAAACATTCCTACTAGAGGAATAAAAAATCAGGTGAAAACTGTGTGGAACTTATAGTTGTAACGTTGCGTTGGGAATCACCTACCGACTCAATACTGCTATTCAAAGGAAGGTAATAGTATAAGTAATAGCTCCGTTTTGGTTCCGTTCCAGCACCGCCTAACGCTGTGTTTTGCTAGGGAGAGTAATTGCAAGAATAGGATGGAATCGGTAATGATGTGTGCAAGCCTGTGCAAGCCTGTGGGAATGGCCCACTCGGACTTCCCCTCTCCAAGTCGGTTCAGAGAGTGGTTCGTTGGATAAGAGAGATCTGATCGAAATGTAGATGAAGAAAAATACCCACGCCTCAAAGTTCATCGATCATGACGGGATCTAGATCTTTTCTGAATCTAAGTCGTGTATGACTTTGAGTCATTGCGTGCCAGCCATAAGGTGTTAGTTTCTGGCCACCATGAGGAAGGAATTAATCTTAAAATATTTGATTGTGCTTTAACTGAAAATCCACCTTCAAGCTTCAGTCCTTAAAATGATACCGGGAATCTAGCTTTCCGTTAGCACAGTTTTAGAAGATTTTGGGAGGCAGGTGTTCTGAGACTCCGAGTCTCACGAGCCTTTTTATTGTTTGGAATGATGTAGGTTCTAATGCATGGTAATTTCCTTTATCAGATCTGTCCTAGATAGGTTCTTCCCATATTGATATGACAATATGCACTTGCTTGTATTATGCATCAACTCCGTTTCAGGCTTAACTGAGGTTTTAGTGATTGTAATCGAGTCTATTGTGCTATGTAACTTCTCCATGTCTACACTGACAGGAAACATTCCCCAGAGAGTCTGCTCAACAGCATCCGGGAAAAAATTTCCCCTTCTATACGCTATATGACTCACCGCTATTTCGATACATACTTGATGTATCCATTGCCTGTCACGCAAGTTTTGGATAAATACCGTTCACACAGTGAATCAAATGAGAACCAGAAGACATTACTTCCCTACCATTCCTGCTCCATTCAACTATGATCGTGAAGAAAGCCTACTTGGTCATAGCCTTATTTCTCGTGTCGGCAAATGCGACTCCGCTAATTCTTGGTGTGTGAAGCGCTCCTGGCTCCAGTCTGACGCGGAAATTCAGGCTACTTCTCGTATATAGACCCTGATGACATTGCGGCAATAAATTCAGGCCCCGAGCCTGATCCCTTTCTTACGCCTGCGTGATTAACAAGGTGATTAGCTCTCCAACTTCAAGCCGCCCTATGTGCTAAATTTATTTTATCCTGCTAAATAGATCAATTAATGATCAACAACATTTATCATAAAGCGAACATATGTATAGCCGATGTATTTTACACATTTTCCGAAAAACTTGCTATTTTCTGCTCCTAGCCAGAAGACCAATATGATTATTAATTTTTACCAGGAGGAATGAGTGAGTGATATGAGCGGTTCGCAAGTATTGTCCAAGAGAATGTGCGAGAGAAAATTGGATGAGCGAAATGCCAAAAACATAGAGCCTCGATACCAGCCTTTCTACCCCTTCCTTGCCGCTAATTCAAGACGCGGCCAAGACACGCCATCGGAGCAATCACACTTTGCTGATGCGAATCTGTCACGTCAGGTCACAGAACACGTGCATCGTAGTTTACGCGTTTCATCAATTAAAATATCCCGCGGCAAACATTTGCCGCCTTACCGTCATCCCTCTCCTGACGCCAGCTATACCACTAACAGCAACAAGCATCCAAACACACACATTTTCAAAATCGCGAATATGAGCCCTCATGGCCCCGTCGAGCCAGCGCTCATATCCCAATCTGTCATGACTTGCAGGGAGATGGACACTAATTTCATGGAGGAACTGCGAGAGATGACGTTCGACGACCTCGAGGAGAACTGGAGCGATTTAGGAGGAAGCCCATTCCAAAAATGGTACTGCAGGGTGGCGCAAGGCTCCAGCGCCGTGAGGCATCCGTGCGCGAATGGAAAGATTGCGAATGGACGATTAATCGCTTGGAAGAATGGCAAGCCGTTTACACCGGAGAACCTATTCTTCCGAACAGTCGACACCCAGAGATTACTACCGATGGCACGGGGCGACTACAGAGTGCACGTATACTCTGATAGATCGACTTGGGACAGGCTAGACGGGAATGCGAAACCTGGATTCGGGACCAGAGAGTGGATAGCAATGACCCTAGGAGGAATGGTGCGTTGAACATTGTGCACAAAATTACTCCAAGCACGACTGATCCAACACTTGCTCTTTTGCCAGATGCATGAGATGCTTTTGATGCGAAACATGCATGATCGCCAACCGGCAGATATCCCACTCATCTTAGTAGGCTGGGATGATCACCACCTTGATCTGGCGTTCGATTACTGGGTTCGACTCAGCAGAGGTGAATGGTCAGACGAAGAAAGACTTGTAGAGTGTAAAACCTCTTCATATCTTTATAAACTCCATGCTAATCGATTGCCTTAAAATAGTCCTGCACTGTGAAAGCTATTTTCCGAAATCCTCACGACCATGCTTCCTTCAGACAGATCTCCTCGTGCGCGCTCTTCTCTCCGATCCGCAGGTTGGCTACGTTCCTCCTTTCATTGTCTTCTTTGCCGCTCGAGCGAACGCACGCGGTCGAGCACTCTTTATGAATCCCTTGCACGAACCTTCCCCTTCCTTGACACGCGATTTTCCCGAGTCCTGTGGTGGAGCTGGCTGCAATGATCCAGAATGCCATGGTTTCTTCGATTTCAGTAAGTGCCGCTCGTTGGCTAGCGACAATTGGTTGGTGCGAAAATGGCGTCCACATGGAAACAAGGTTGTGAAGTGTAATCGTTTGGCCTGCGATGTGGAGGAAGTAGGACATACGGGGAAGAGCGTGTTTTCAGTGTGCACTAGGTGCAAGGAGGTATTATATTGCAGCAAGGAGCATCAGGTACGTTTATTGTAATATCAGATGAATCGAAATGCCAATTGCTCCATCTTCAGACTGAGGACTGGAGCACGCATAAGAGTGTTTGTGAAAAACCAACGGTAGCCCCCTAATAGCTAAAGAAAATACTTACTGCGGCGATATTAATAGCCGTGAAAAGACGTAAAGTTGTCAGTTTAAATACCCCGTGAACCATGTACAAAGAGTCAAGGCAGTGCAGTATAGATAACTGCTCGTGTTATGATTAGAATTAGTTCTTTACGTCAAGGAAAACATGCCACATGGAATATCGACTTTAGCTAAGGTAAGGTATAAGGTTGGTGGTAGCTGACGGTACGGTCAACCGCTAAAGTTGTTTACAAAACGTCATCGAGTAGTGATAATTCTGTGATTCCCTCTAGGCAAGGGATTGACTCTATAAGAGCTTTCTCGATTGCGTCTAGAACATGCGTAGTGCCAGCATTTAAGGAACAACCCTCAGTTCGATTTTGGTGAGCTTTGACAATGGTAACGTGAAGGTGCAAGTTTCTCAATTCCCAGGATTGGCAATCTTTTTTGTGCAAGAGTATCTAGCTGCTGAACAGAGTCTAATAATCATTTAAGGGATCGATATCAATGTGGGTTCATCATTCGATTCGCAATAATATTCAAAAGACTCACTAATCACTAAATGATATAATCCCCCTGCAGCTGCTCTACGTCGATCCTGTGTGTTGAAGGTCGAATCTAATGAAATCACAATTTCAATAATGAAAGATGCAGAAGCTTTGATGCTAAAGGAGAACTAACTCAGGACACAGTCCCATGATATTGAACTTGAGATAATGAGGATTTCCTAACTCTAGAGTAATCGGAATCTGCTCTATGTGGTATAGTTAAAGAGGGTAATCCAAAAGTACACAAGCCGGCATGCTGAGAGTATGTATACGAATGAAGTCAAGAATCGCCAGGAAATCAACTTTCAAGGCTCGACTTACATGGCCCAGCGAAAGCTCGATTCTGCGCAATTTAAGCAAGGGACTGAGCGTAGTCGTTCTCAAAGGATTGTGAATCCACGTTTCTTTCCCCGATCATCCCCCAAGTCGCCAAACCTCATGCGCATTACGAGACTCTGAAGTGAAGAACTATGTCTGAAAAAGAACTATGTGAAGGGAGTGTTACTGGATGGGAGAAGGGAAGGACTTCGAACAGGCGGGATTTACACTCCAACAATGCGAAGTTGCGGGAAAATGTGCAAATGCCCTAAAAAAGTGAAAGAGATCAACATGAAAAGAGGCACCGGTTCGAAAGATAACAGTTATCACATGGAGAGTACGTTCAATGTGACTGACGAAAATTAGGAAGCTATCAATTGCATTGTTTATGTCGGTTGTCGGAAGGGCTTCATTAACGAAGTAGACGCGCAGTTCTTTTAGTCCCTGAAGCTTTAGGTTGGCGAGAGAGCCCAGCATGTCTAGAGGAACGGATAAATTCAACCTTGACAAACGGTTTCCAAGTCTCCCGAGAAGATGGGAAAGAAATAAGTTATAGGTCGCTGGATAATAGAAGCGCCATTCTTCGATATTGATCCCATATGACTCTATACCTTCTAGCCCTTCTATTGCGGCAAGTATAGTTTTCGTGTCGTTCTACAGCCATTTCTGAGAGTGACCTTGAGTTCACCTTTTCCTGAAAGCTTCTATCATTACCAGAAAGAGATTTTCGAAAACGAATTTGGGCTCTGCCTGAGAAGGAGCTACTGATGACGACGTTGCGTACGAAATCGGCTATGGTGCTATTCTTATACAATGTAGACGATGGAAAAATGCTGAAAACCGATTATAATAAGACGTTTATAATACTCACGCAATTTGGGTGTACAAAATCTTTACATCATCGTTAAGCACAAGAATTTCACTGTTTGATAAGGGATTTTTATCCCCTGGCGAACAAGGACGGGATTGGTCGCCTCGGCACTTATCTCTGCCAACGAAACAAGAGTTCTAGAAGCTAAGAGCTCTGCAGCCTGATACAAGGGGTATACAACAAATTTTTCAAGTATATGACCTTAATTTATTCGTCTAAAGTCGATCCATACCCCACCCCTCTCCCCGCACTTCTAAATAAGGAAATAATTACATAATTTTAAGACGGGCTGTTAGCTCGACAATCTAATCTCGTCGGCGACGTTTACGACCACCTCCGACTCTGAAACCTGCGTTTCTTTTGCACTCGTCATCACAAAACCAACCCCCAGCCAGTTTCTCAATGAGTCCTCTGCAAGTTAAATGATGCTATGTAGTGTAGCAATGAGCAAAATTGAAATGACCTAACACTAAATAACATCCAGGGGAGTCACATTGAGGGAGGTCAACATTATTGACAAGGGTGTTGCACCTGGGGTTTTTTCACACCATGTCGACGTCGACAAGGGCGGTGCGATGCCCACGTTTTTGAGTTGATAATTCAACTGCTGACATTGCATCAGGCTGATGTCGAGTAGACAGAGTCTGTTTACCTGCACACCAAAACCCGCATCCCTCTAGATGACCATAACCAATACCCTATACCTGAACTTGGACACTGCAGCTAGACACTCTATAATTGTACTGACTCCTCAGTTCCCCATAGCTAGACTGCCTTCACACCCATAAACTGGTTATATCAACATAACCTGTGTGTCTTAGTACTTAGATTACTTATTGCATGTAACTTTTTGAAAAATAGTCTGTTTACCCACCAATCGGTCAGATTCTCATGATGATGATGTAATATGCACTCAAAGCAGCCAAAATGAGGCTGTTTTGTGCTCCTAGCACTCCAATGAACATCTTATTGCATTCTAATCATCTCCAAAAGTACAATCACCAGTAAAATAGTTATTTGTTTAAGTGGCTCCTGCCCCCCCCCCCTCATCCCCACCCTGTGTGCCCTGGCAAATGCCAGCACACCCCTTGGCCTGGTACTAGAAATCTTCAGGAAGCAATTTGAATGTAACACATAAAGCACGAACTCCTTTATAATTTAGTAGAGAATGTTGGAATATTGGATTGCAGTTTGCGAGTGTTTCGCGATGTCACCGCATTTACGCATACATCTCATTTCCTGTTGTTTACATTCTTGTGGTTTTTCTATTGTTAACTATATTTATATATTTGTTTCAGGCTTACAGTATATAGGTAGTCTACTATTGTTGTATGTACTCATCCGTTTGCCCTCTTGGAACCCCCCCCTTTATCCTTCTGAGGACAAACTGTCTCTGATGTCGTCAAGACTGCATCGTTTATTTTAACAGAGAAAACATTGTGGGCAGAATATATCCCAGAAGCTGGGTCGAGTTCTCATCTGATACCTCAAAAGTAGTTTGATTCAAAACTTCGTTACATACTGTGCCCTGATGGGAAACGAGTCACTTAAGCTCATTCCTTCAATAACTTGTGTAATACTTATGATATCAAGATGATTCTTACACTGCTGGAAAGGAAAACATATTGACTATTCGAATATGTTACAAAATATACTGTATGAAGCACAGATTAATTAACAAGGCTAAGTGTATAAATTAACTTCAGTTCTAACCAACCGACGACTAACAAGTCACTGGCTTGAGCATCAACTATATGTGTATCTCATTGCATCTTTATTTTACATGAATATACTCTCCTATGCATTAATTATATCCTAAAACTTTCCATTTGAGCATACTCATTCCCGTTGTCGAGCAACAGGTCAAAAGTTTCTGAGACCCGTCTCTGATCACTGATTTGCCATTTCAGGTTATCGCTCTCACTTGAATCGCGAATATCTCAGCACCAAGTTACTATTTTGCTCTAATATTTTCCATACACATGACGAAGGTACATATAATCAACTGTGTGGAGGAAAATTCCAACCCGATACTTTGCTGTGGAGAAATCGCTCATTGACTCGTTACTAGGCGTGACTCGTTACTAGGCGTGACTCGTTAGGGGTACAGCCACAGTAGTGTAAAAGGCGTGTCACGCAACACGTGGGACACACGCACGGACCAGCTCGACGGCCCACGCCAATCGGGGCACTCAGCGGGGCTCAGCTATTGTTCACCGTCCACAACTGGTGCCACACCATCAAGTCGCCGTGCGGCGTGGATTACGAACACCAGGCTACGGGTCTCCTTTCCCACCCTAATCAAGAACTCAGAGGTGATATTTACCTCTAATCACAGCTACTTACTAGTAGGGGTATCAGCTTTTGAATTCATACAAATACGCAGAGGAAAGACGCATGAGTACTTCCCGCATTTTTCATCATACTTCTGCAGGCAAGCTACTCTAGTGCGGATGGCAATCAGTTCTGCTCTGGATAATATCTCATATTGGCGCAGTTAATCTCAGCAGCAAATTGGAAGAGGCGGAGGATGATGAGTTCAGAGTGCAGGCTGCTTCTGTGGGTCCGCGGATCTATGAGTGATATATTTCGAATGTCGGGCGAAACCTCCACTGCTGTGTTGCTCTTGCATTTTCCGCGCATTTGTCTCCCCTTTCAAGTTTCGTACCGATTTACAACGTTTCCAAGGGGGGCCATGAGGTGTTGGTCCCTCTAAGTCTTTCGTTCCTCGCTAGGTGATTGATCGTCGTATAAATAAGCATCAGGATCTTCGCAAACTGCATCACACTCCCTTAGCATCAACCAACATGTCGAATAGCATCGAATACGAAAAGACTCACCGGAGCACGGTCAACAGACTGAAGAAAAGAGGTGAGGCTTCCCGAAGTTTTATGTCGTCCAGTTTCGCTAATTCGAAGCAGCTGTATACGATCAAGACACCATACATGCCATCATTGACTCTGCCCCCGTCGTTCATGTGTCTTTTGTTCCCGTTTCTCTTGAAGAGGATCCTTTCCCAGCCATGCTACCCATGCTCGGATGTACAGGAACCTTCTCCCCTGGTGCTTCGAATTCGGACTCTGAGTCCGCACCATCCATTTACCTCCACGGCTACATCTCATCTCGACTGATGCGATTGCCTTCTTCGAATCTGGACGAAACTCTCCCCGGCACCCCTGTCTGCATCGCCGCCACTCATGTCGACGGCATCGTCCTCGCCCTCACACCTTTTCACCACAGCGCCAACTACCGCAGTGCCATCATCCATGGCTGGGCACACATTGTGACCGATCCTCAAGAAAAATTATATGCCATGGAACGTATCACAAACAATATCGTATCCGGGCGATGGGGTAATACGCGCGTACCCCCCACTAAGGCAGAGCTGGAAAGCACAGGGATCCTGCGTGTGGACATTGTAAGTGCAAGCGCTAAGGTACGGAACGGAGGCCCGGCGGATGACCGTGCGGATTTGAATGACAAGGATCTGAGGGAGAGTGTGTGGACGGGAGTCGTGCCAACGTGGAGAACATATGGAGAGCCAGTCCCAGCGGAGGTGAACGGCGCCTCACTTGTGCCGAGGCATATTCAGGATTGGGTGAAGAAGGAGAACGCAATGAATGAGAAACTGGCAAAAGAAGCGGCATTAGGGAAAGGGAAGAAATGAGGTGACGAATAGCTAGCGAATCGGAGACTACTCTCCGTATCTCCTGTGTGTCCCCATTCGTAATTATTCATGGCGTCCTTCCAGACTTTTTTATTCCGAGTCGACTTGGAGCTTCTCACTCTCCGTAGCATTTGGGCTCAGTCTTCTTACGGCGACCCCGGACATGCAGTGATTTGCATAATGATTTGCACGCCGAGAGCTGTTTAGTTGTGTTACAATTGTGACTAAAACATCACACCCCAGTTGCCCATCGGTTGTGCGTCGCTGACCGGTTGTTCGATAATCATAATAGAAAGATAAAATGTAGGAGACTGTGTGGATGCTGTATCCCATAAGTGTTGCAATTTCCTGAGGGGTTTTTTCTTGCTCTTCGTGCCATCCTATAATGCAGTTACGCATATCTTCTGAGAGTCGAGGTGCCATGGTAGGGGGTGCAAAACCCAATCCAATTGCAAATGTACTATATATGCACTCTTTCAGTGGATGGCAAAGCGCGCATCTACCTCGAGGCTCCAGGCTATGGGTCAGAAGTCAAGATCCAGCTATCGGACCCTTTTGGTGATGTTTTGGTCACGGTTGCAACAACAGCTCACGAGATTTTGGTGTGCAAAGTATTATGCAAATCACTGTAAATATATTTTTCCTGGAACGAGGTCCAGTGGGTATCGAGGTGCCCCGACAGCGTGGATGCATAGCGCCCAATACCGTCAACATCAACTCTAGTGAACGTTTCTGGACCGATAGCGTATAATGTTGGACATCACTATTTGGTGAAACATCTTGTATAGTGCATAACAACCCGTGAACAAATGATCTTAATAGTACAGTAATCGAAGCGCTCATCGGACGGAAGTGGCTCAGTGATTTGCAACCAATGTACTATCAGTTGATCCGTGTATCTTGGCATCTGGAGGGAAAACTCAGTCAAGAGTGCGCTTTCGATTTACTCGCATTGAAGTAAATATTTACTTCAGCAAGTTCGTCTACTAATGCAATCTTATCAAACAGGATAAGGTTTCAATTGGTTACGGCGGGATTTCTTCTGCTTTATTATAGTTCAAGGTAAATTGCTGAGAACAAGCTGAGTGGTTAGCTACTATCTGCCTCAGAGAAGCACTCTTGCTCTCCCGGAGATCGGTCCGCAAGCGACCAGCCATCTCATTTTTGGATCCGTATCAGCGTGATTAATTAAATGTAATAAGCTTAAGACTGCTTTCAGGCTACTTCAAGACTACTGCTGCTCGTAACAGGCCTTAGTCTTTGCTCATAACACCAAAATTTCAGACAAAGCAATACTTACGTTGCTCATCGGCCAGTCTTCGGCTGGCTCCTCGCCGCACAAGTTTGGATCATTTCAGGATCAGAAAGCAGCCAATTTGATTTTGACTTAAATCATTCAAAAATACAATCACAGCGTATTGAGCGCAGATAATTAAAAGTAACAATGAATTTACATTGCTCGAGTATCTACGCATTTTTATACTACAAGATGAATGCAATTAGTAAGTAAAATAGTGATATATTGACGTCTAATTAAGCAGATGAATAAGAAGATAAATAATCTAAATTCTACCGAATATTTGAGATGAAGGAACGGGCCTAAGGAGAGCCGGAATTAATCTGGTCATATTTATTCTTCCAATACAGAGAATAGAATTTTGTGAGACATCTCCCAGCACAATTATCAAGAGTGAAAATAATGCAAATAATCATCGTTTCTGGCATGTATTATGGCCAAGATACATACTTTAAATTTGACTGGATTTCATCAGCCCAGGATGAGAGATAAATTTTAACTTGAAATCTAAGAGCTAACGTAACAAATGGGCGATCAACAATTTTGGATGTTGTAGTAGAAACCTTTGCAACATATTAGTAATAATAATAAAAAGAGGGAATTAAAAGCTTTGCTCAATCCGTATATAAAAATGACGGGATTGAAACTAGATCATTGGAGAGTAGAAATAAGATGAGCACGCAACGAAATATTATAAGGTAACTCAGTAAGCTAGTAGGCAGAAATTACGCGAGTGCGAGCCTGCGGGGAACAATTAAAGGAAGATACCATAAATGAACTGGAAAGGATAAATATTCTCACGGTGTTGAATCGTTCAGTTTGAAGAGTCTCGTTCGCATCCGACTAACAAAACCCAAGGGGCTTTCACTGGAGTTATCCGTGAAATTAACCCCCCCCCTCTCTTGGGTCGTGGGAGCGTGACAACTAGGAGACCAACGGCATGGCTACTGCTGAGCCCTCATGCATGCCACTATATAAGAGCTTCTTTACCTCTATATCGATAGCATTAGTGGGTTTGTCACATCATCTTGTATCCGTCTATACCCATCCATTACACCATTATTCAACAATGCCACCTTTAAAGCTAGCTACACAATCACTTTCTATCCCTATTGCTGATTAAATCAGTCTCGCTCCTAATGTTGATTTTAATATTAACAAACATTGGGTTATATGTGATAGTTGAATTCAAGAGCAGATGGAGGAAAGAAAGAGTGGTGATGAAATTATGCCACTATTGCCAGCTCACATTCACAAAAATAACTCGGACAGGTACCATTACCAGTGCTCATATCAGTAGAAAGAGGAGGAGAAATTTTTTATAGAACAATGTATGGTGATAATTGATAAGCTCTGCGGTGCTGTCGGTCCTTTCCACCGCGGATAACTCCGGTGAAAACCCCTTGACAAAACCATCCTCCTGAGTCGGGGATTCTTAGACTTAATTTTAGCTCACTGTTGGTTTAAGACTGGAGTGGGTCAGCTTACTTGCTGGTTAGTAATCCGAGAAGAGACTGCTTGGTAAGAAAGAAGATGCTTGGATGGTTGTAAGTTTATCGTATCCTTCCTCTCTAGCTTACTGATTTTGTATGCTGGTGAGTCATATGCTGGTTCTGAACGTCTACCATGTATAAAAGCACCATCCTGGATGCTTTATTTCATTATCAACACTTCTTCGATCTACGTTAACACTCCTTGGAGCCATGTCCAACACCGAAGTATTCAATGCAGCTGCTCCCGGGATTTCGTACTTCACCCCTCTCCAAGATCCCCCTGCTGGAACCGCTGTTAGTCCTCAACGCGATGGAAACCCCATCCCAAAATTATTTCAACCGCTCAAGATTCGAGGAGTCGAATTTCATAACAGGATATTTGTACGTATCTCTTAATCCCTCCGTCCAAATTATTTTTAACAAATGCAATCATAGTTGGCTCCCCTTTGTCAGTATTCTTCCAAAGACGGATTCGTGTCTCCCTGGCATTTAGCACATCGTTTGTCAAGTTTTCATCTCTTGTTTCAGAATTTTCAACTAAAGAATACCCCATAGTCGGTGGAATCTTCACTCGTGGACCCGGTCTCTCTATTATGGAAGCGACTGCGGTCACACCAGAAGGTCGAATTACACCTGAGGATTCTGGTATTTGGTCTGACGCCCATGTCGAGCCTCTTGCGAAAATTGTAGAGTTCGCTCATTCTCAAGGTCAGAAGATCGGAATACAGCTGGCTCATGCTGGCCGTAAAGCTAGTACAATAGCCCCTTGGGTCAACACAACCTTCAGTATCACTTCGAAAGAAAATGGTGGATGGCCAGATAATATCTGGGGGCCTTCTGCTATTCCTTACTCTGAAGGATCTCCCATACCGAAGGAGCTGACCAAGGAAGGCATAAAAACGGTCACTACTGCCTTCGCGAACGCAGCGAAACGTGCCGTGCAGGCTGGTTTTGACGTTATTGAAATCCATAGTGCCCATGGTTTCCTCTTGCACTCATTCCTCAGTCCCATAAGCAATAAGCGGACCGATGACTACGGCGGGAGCTTCGAAAACCGCATTCGATTAACGGTAGAAACTGTCGATGCCATTAGGGCCGTTATCCCAGAGACAATGCCTCTATTTTTAAGGTATAGCAAGTGTTATACTTTATTCCGACTCCTGACCTGACATTGTCCACGTAGGATATCTGGAACGGATTGGCTCGAGGAGAGTCTTCCCGATGAAGCGTCTTGGCGATCAGAAGATACCGTTAAGCTAGCACCTATTCTTGCTGCTCACGGAGTCGACCTTCTGGACGTCTCCACCGGCGGAATCGATACCCGGCAGAAAATGAAGTACGGTCCAGCCTATCAACTTCCCTTTGCCGAAGATGTCAAGAGAGCAACTGGATCAAATATCTTCGTGGGTGCCGTCGGTGCACTTCATCATGCAACTCTCGCGGAAAGCATCGTCAGCTCTGGTCAAGCGGATGTTGTTTTCGTGGGGCGGCAGTTCCAGAAAAATCCAGGGCTAGTCTGGTCCATCGCTGAGGAGTTGGGAGTGGAAATGAATTGGGCTGCTCAAATTGGTTGGGCTTTGAAAGGTCGCGCAACTAAATTGCTAGGGACGGATAAGCTTAAGACGCCTGTCAAGCATTAGATCTCCAACACTTAGTTTATATTTTTTGGGAATTGCTGTCGGTCCTATACATTTTCCTTAGAGTTTAATTTTTAGTATTCTCCTTCCCTTATCATATTAGTTTTCTCGCATTAATACCTGTCAATATGATAAGCATAAGTAAGCAGCGTTTCAACAACTAAGCAAGGGAATTCGATTCAACGGTCACCTTAGTTGGTTGTAGCCTGCGTGAAAGGGGTATTGGCGAATCCGACGCGCTTATTCGCCGTGTCGTAGACGCTGTAAAATCTTTCCAGGAAGGCAAAGCCATTGATAAAATCTAGCCCTTCACCGGTTGGAGTACCGATATCAGCAACGATAAGATAAATGCTACCCGCAGTTCCGCCTATAGCAGTATTCAATGCTCGAGGCCATATTTGAGCATTTGCGATGAGCTCATATGTCACCTGAATTTCTTTACGGTGAACACATACTCGCAACATTCCGAAATAAACCTACATCATTAGTAGTGAAGAACAAGCTTTGCAGCGCACTAAACTGCGCAGAAGTTAAACGGAGGAGACCAGTGGCGTTGTCCAAAACTGCCCCAGTGGCACTACGATAGTGATTGAAGCCGTCAGTGGCTATCAATATGAGTGTAGTTCCTATATTGGAGGGTATGATAAGTCGTAGCACCTTCAGAGATAGCTCCACTTGATACCTGTATCGACGATTCCTGCAGTGCTCGACAGAATAGCAGTCGACGCGCCATAGCGAACAGACTGATTGATCCCCCAGAATTCACTTGCAGGTGATGTGGCGGTAACGGGTCTACAAAAATCCAGCTTTCAGTGATACCGAATCACTGATGTAAGAAATAAATGAGATATTTACGTGAAGCTAATTGCACCAGTGAACTGGGTAGGGTCTGTTCCGCCTACACTACTCTATCAATGACCTAGCTAATTATTCTTTCGACAAAGAAAGTCAACGAACCCCAAGTGATTTCACCATTCACTGAAGTCAAATTTGTCGTGGGAGTGAATGATATTCCAATTTCATAAGAAGGAAGAAGTCCGACGGTGAACAAGTTGTCGACAATTGTAGGAATCGTGGTTCCGGTTGCTGGGGACAACGTTCCTGGAAGGACGGTAAGCATAAGTCATGTTTAAAACTCATTAAGATTGGACATACCAAGCGTAAGGTCGGTAGGGCCTAGCCTGTAAAAAGTCCGCTTAGCGGAGAAATCTAAAGTATAATGTGAAATTTAAACACTACCCAAGAACCCCATCAACGCCTTCAAATCCCGTTGACTTGAATACATAAATAATTAAATCATTAAATCATGAAATAACGGCCCTGCTCAGGCAGATACGTACTGTAGATGCAACTCCGATAGATTGGCCTAGTACACCTAAGTTGCACGCAACAACTACTTGATCGGTAAACTCAGTTCCTATACATATAAAGTTAACCTTGAATGAAGCCCCATATGATATTGAATTGACCAGAAAAAGACCCAGATCCAAAAGTGACTGACTGGAAGGTGGGACGCATACATGAGCAATGAAAACTCGCACGATCACTGTGAACATACCACTTTATTTGAAGTCTGCACGCTTGTACTTGTCTTCGTATACTTCAAGCCCGCACCAACCCAGAGGTTGGAGCTTTCGGAATGATCAATTTAAAAGCAGAGAAATCAGAATGTTAAAGACTGTACCTTCCCGTATCGACTAAAAGATTATCTGCCAGTGTCGAGCATAGATTCAAAGAAATGAGCGACAATTTGAAAACTGGGTACTCACACAAGGTGAAGGGGCTGCCAATCGCAATGGAAGCCAAATATGACACCGCCTGATCTTCCACTGGCGCACTCACGACCCCTGCATCTGTTGCACGGCCTAAGATCCGTCCGCTGACTTTTTCCCGCCCTTTAGCTGCGATGAACTTGGCCCGCGCGACGTCGTGCCGGACTAGGTTGTGCACGCTGGTAAGGTTGACTCTTCTGGCTAGAGACATGGATATAGGCGATCTGGAAACAACGACATTGTTGGCGAAAGCGGTGAGAGCTATGGAAAGTGTTGGGAGGAGCAGTGCCAGAGGGAACATGTTTGGCTTGCGGAGGTTCGCCCAGGATTTCGCGCTATTCGCTGGTGCGACATAATGGAAGAGGAGCTTTAAAATACTGTTTAAGGAGACCACTGTCTTGAATTAGGTTGAATCGAGGCAGAAGAAGATTATCAAGTCATGATACTGATACACTGATGATGGCTTTCCCAATGGCAGATACAGCATGGGACGGGCTTCGAGAAAAGATATCCGACTTCGTGGGTAGATCAAAAGAGACAGTTGCTGAGAGTGGAACATAAATAGTTATCAGCACAGTTATGAATAGCTATATTCAGAGGATGGATGTAGAATTGCAAGACTATTCAAATGTTTTCCAGAGGTGGTGGTTGGATAGTGTTCAGCTTCGCAGGTTGTGAACGTTGGACGGCAAATTGATTTGCCAGCGCATTTGGAAGTTGTTTGGTTGCTTAAATGTAAAATCATTAACTCTCGGTGCACGAGACTGATCGTTGAAACTCCCCAGGCGGCCCCCGCCATAGTCCACGAGTGAGGCTATTCTGGTTATTGCTACACGGTAGGCAGTCGGAGCGTTGATAATCAAGAAGACTTGTAGGAAGGAAAACGTGATAGTAAGATCAGAACAAGGGCAGTATCACCCACAGGCAAAGAAGTTAAGAAAGTTCGTCCGCTTTACTAGCGGTGTCATAATCAGCAGCTTCGTATGATGAACTCAGCTCGACAGTTGATCTTCACCCGAAGTAATTCTGAATTCCACCGTACAGCTGACTGAGCAGAAGTTCTGATATCGAAATACACATTCGTTCGTCTATCTAACCAGTCAACAATGGCGCGTGAATAAAGTAAGCAGCTAGAGCCTGAGTGGGGGTGCGGGATATTACTGCAACGATGCGATGCAGTGGATAGATAGTAGGTATGAAAAGTGGCCAGCATGAAACCGTTGTTGATTGGAGTGGAGGAGAGGTAGGGATGTGGATGTCCATTATTATCGTTGTCATTGTCGTTGTCGCAGTGTCCCATTCGCCACCTATCCCTCTCTCCTCCCCACAGCCCTCACGCGCCCACCTTCCCCCCAGGCTTCCCCGCACACGCCGCCCCAGGCGTCGGTGCATTCCTCCCCCGGTGCGCGTCCCAGCCAAGCCCGAACATCTTGCCGAGGCTGAGGTACGCAGCCTCGTGTGGCGCTGGGTGGATCGAGTCGACGATGTGTGTCTGGATGAGACCAGAGATAGGGGAGAAGGTGTATGTCGCTTCGCTGGGGGAGGGGGGTCAGAATGGGTAGGGGAGGAGAGGGAGGGAAGTGCAGAACAGAAGAAGGGGAAGAGAGCGAGGAAATAAAGGAGAAGGAAGGAGAAGGAGGAAAAGAGGGGGGAAGGGTAATGGAAAGGAGAGGAACAGTGGAGAGAGGCAGCGAAGAAAGCGCTAGTAGGGAAGGAAGAAAAAAGAGGAAGGGAAAGAAATAACCAAGAACTGGAATGAAAATGCAGACTCACATCTCCCACTCGCCCGGGCTCCCGCTGACGCGTGCCGTCCCAGCCACGATCATCCTCACCACCAGGCTCTTTTCCCTGCTTATCCCCGGCTTCCCATCTGCCTTCGGCGCATGCGCTGGTGGA
Organism: Nidularia pulvinata; assembly: GCA_036937195.1. Classification (NCBI taxonomy): domain Eukaryota; kingdom Fungi; phylum Basidiomycota; class Agaricomycetes; order Agaricales; family Nidulariaceae; genus Nidularia; species Nidularia pulvinata. The sequence continues at coordinate 18,008 of JASFDH010000576.1, forward strand.
GCATTCACAACGACCTTGGTGAGCGCGACGCTGAGGTCGGCGTACAGCGCGTTCATGGTGTGCCGCACGAAGGCGGAGGAGGCCATGTACAGCGGGAGGCCTGCGTAGGACGTCAGTGGCTGCTCACGAAGGAGGGAAAGAGACGTTGCACACCTTCGACATGCAGCGTCCGTGGCAGTGGTGACGGGAGGGCAAGCGGGGGCGTGTATGCAAGCCGCACGGAGGGGCTGTATATTGACTCGACGTCCTCGCTGTACGCCTGCCAGTCGAGGGGCAGGGTGAGGTGCGCGGAGGAGCGCGGAGCGCCGGTGGCCTTGTCGATGGAGGTGATAAGGCCGGTGGAAAAGAAGGTAGGGAGGGTCTCTTGGATGACGTAGATCGCACGTCCTGCAGGGTAGGGAAAGGGTTAGAATACACAGAACAATGGGGGAGAGGGTGAAGGGCGCACCGGTGCGGATCTCCCACTCATGGTCGGGTGTTTCAGGAGGGTCGGGCTGGTTGGGGTCGGGCTGGGAGTCGGGGGGCAGTGACGTGCGCAAGCCAAGAGGGGAGTGCGCGATGCTGGACGGGGAGAAATTGGCGCTGAGTGTGGGGGCGGGTGGTAACGAGTGGTAGGACTGCCATGGGTGGTATCGGGGCGGCTTTTGTGCGGCCCGGGCAGCGAGGGACGCTATGTTCTTGGAGAGGGCATGGGATGAGGAGGTACAGGCATGCCTGCTGAGCATGGCGGGGTCAAGCAGGCGTCGTGGTTGTCGGAAAAGTCGAACGCGTTCTCGGCCTACGGGTGCCGCACGATGATGCGTTGTTTGGCTGTGGTAAGCACGCCAAACATACTGGCACGCCGTCCCTGCCCTGCACCCACCACCTCTTCTCACACCTCCTCGAGGTACCCCTGCACAATGAGGTGCTCGATATCCGCCCTTCGCACCATGTACCGCTGCCCCTTCTGGAAGTCGATGCTCCCCAGCTCCGTCTGAATCACCCCGCAGTCCCGCACCACCTTCACCATCACATGGATATCCTTCGGCGGGCTCGTAATGCTCGCCGTGATGTCCAGCTCATGCGAGAACTCCCCACGGAACTCCATCACCGATCCGTTGTACGCCCGCAGGAACTCCACCTCGTGCGGGGACAGCTTGCTGCGCACGTCCTGGTTCGTCAGGATGTGTGGCAGCGCGCCCCCGACTGCCCAGTACATGTCCCGCAGGCGATCGGTGCGATGCGCGTGGTACGCGAGGAGGCAGCGCTTGTTCCGGTTAATGGCAGTCTGGATGATGAGCAGCGCGGGCGGGGGTGGGCCCTCCGTTGTCAGCGCGTCCGCCGCCTTTTCGAGGTCGCGCTGCTCCCGGATGAGCGTGCGCACGAGGGGGTCGTTGTACTTCAGGAGCGTATCGGTCTGCGTAGAGCGACGCGCCTCGATCATGAGCTGCGTACCAAGCTCGCCATACTGACGCGCTTCACTCATCGTGGTCGTGGTAGAAGAGAGGCGGCTGTCACGTTGTGTGTGACAGTCGCGTCGGTTATTCAAATTCCCGGGCCCGTCAGCGTATCGCAAACGCATTTCTTCCCTTTTATTCGTCTCCTAATATACAAATTATGGAAAAACCCCCCAATCTTTATGCATCTAGAGTATATAACTGTCTGCACTGTGTATCACCGGGCATTGCACCATGGGACCATGGCTTAGCGCTTTGCAATATGATTCTTACACGCTTGAACCGATTATTTTCAACGCGTGTCAGATCAGTGCTAGAGTACTTCGTTGACCGTCGCCTTCTCTGGTTCATCACGAAGTTCATTGTCACCCCTGGATAAGTAAAACTCACCATGACGATTGCAATCTACTCGTAGGGAGAACAGTAAAATATACTAGGTAGCAACTTAATTGTAGCAGATGTGCAGCAAAAAAAAAAACGGAAAGATTTATTATGATCACCTTGCTCTGCAACTACAGTGAGTCTTTGAAGTGGACGGACTCTTCGTTAGATATCACATATGTACACACCAGAAGGAAAGAATTGGTGTGATACATCCTCTCCTTTAAATCATTAATCACTAGAAAAAACGGGATCAGAAATGAATGAGAATTCGTAGAAGCAGAACATACAACAATTTGCCATGGACAACGAAGACACAAAATAAAAAAGAAAGTTCAGCAAGTGAGCGATAAGCCAAAAATTGGCCATGAGACCGAACGAATCGGAAAGGCCACTCTCGATGTCAAAAACGATCAAGAGTCGCAACCAAAGGACGCTGCAAAGCATCCCCACGTACAACAACCAACCCAACCCAACAATACCCCATAAATCCTCCTCGTGCGCCCATCGCCTGGTGTTCCGCCGACCGGGTGCCCGCTCCACCCACTCTAGATCACATACTACGCCCTTTCTGGCCCGGTAATGGCCCCCACTATACGTGGTCACACGGCACGGACTCGCACCGCATGTGGACGATGTCCGGAGATGCGATAAACGGCAGGGCTCCGCCACCGCATCAGTTGGGCAGCGCAAGGTTTCTAGTTGGCAAGGAATAAACCCACTCTGAGCTATGCACAGAGTGGGCTTCCATGGGACATCGTGCACTCGTACGTCGGCTGGAACCAGTCGAGTGAATAGGGTCCAGCAGGCTTATGGTTCTGTTCTGGGCAAATCAAAACAGGCCACTCTAGCCAGCGCGAGGCTCTGGCATGAGCACAGGCGTCGATAGAGGATAAGGAGTAAGTCAAGTTGGTAGGATAGTTGCACGGCGATCTTCGAGAAGATGCCAGGTGTGCTCGTTAGAGAGGACTGTGAGCCAAATGGCCCGTGAAGTCCTGTGTGGAACGAGAGTTGCGGTTGACCTTGGTCTGCATGATAGATAGAAAGGACGAAGGCCTGAGGAAACCAGTTGTTAAAGTACATAAACCGTGGGATATGGTTTCATAATAAATCAAAAACTGCTCCGCCAGATTTACGCAGAATGCACAAAATTCAAATAAGTGTTACAGCTTCTACTATTAAACTTCTCTCCTAAAAATTACAGAGTACTCAAATTTCAAAACTCAATAATCTCAATTATAGCCGGCGATGACGGTTTCAAGTTGATGCTTTTTCTAAGTTTTCCGCACGTGCAATGTTCATGATGTTTGATGCAGGACCCAATGCCAAATATGCCCCTGAAATAAGCAATGCTCACAAACCACCCATTCACTCCTGATTGCGACCTCGCTCACCGAGTTGGTCGCACCAAGTTCCGATTCCGACTTGACGATATGCCGATTTTGCCAACCCTGGATATGTTTGTAGTCACGTCCGGTACTGAGCACTGGCTATTGTCCATGGATCACTAGAGAGAAGTAGGCGCACTCGTCTTTGTTGTGTAAAAGGTAATACACCTTATATACTAAAATGTCAATCACGGACTTAGTCAAATCTCATAGAACCAACTGCAGTTACTCTATTCTGATAGGCGGTAATTCTTCGGCTGCATTTCCGCAATCTGCATACTCTTTCAATCTTCGACAGTTCCGCGTTCAGAAATGCACGCGGAAATCCATAATATTTTTTTCTTGAAAGCCAAGTTGGACTGGCCTTTGAAATCCATGGTAGCACCCTGCAGGACTCGGAAACTTATACAAATTGGCTAGTTCGCCGGTACTTCACATCACAGAAATCAAAAACACTCCGCCCCCTAATACCGTTCAAATACAATGGATGGGTTCAAAGTTCACTTCACCAACGAAAAAATTTCAGTTTTCACCCTGTGTCTTGTAATATTTTCCGTTTTGTCCGTGATATTTTTTGCCTCGCCTGTGATTCTAAATCTGGTAAATTGGCTACCACCTTCACTAGAGCCAAAATCATTGGGAACGCTAAAAA
>JASFDH010000577.1:0-21848 GCA_036937195.1 Nidularia pulvinata
AACGGCTGGAACGATTCCACTCCCCCCCCTGCAGCCACCCGCGGTGGCTTCGAGGCCAGGGGCAGCGGCGGCTTCGCTAGCCGTTCCTCTTCCTATGGCTCTCGTGGAGGTGGTGCTGGAGGTGCCCCTGCCAACCCCTCCTGGGGAGGGCCTACCCCCACTCCCAACTGGGCTGCCTCCACCCGCAGCACTGACAGCGGCCAGCGTGAGACCTTCGGCTACGGCGTCTGGCGCGACGGCAAGCACGTCGCCGGTGGACGCAACATGCGCATGGAGAAGGAGCTCTACGGCGAGCCCAACGACCCCAGCAAGCAGCATACCGGCATCAACTTTGAAAAGTACGATGACATTCCCGTCGAGGCCACTGGTGCGGGCGTCCCAGAGCCTGTAGACCAGTTCACGTCGCCCCCGCTCGACCCGGTCCTCCTCGAGAACATCGGCTTCGCACGGTATACCACCCCGACTCCCGTGCAGAAGTACTCCATCCCTATCGTGGCGAACGGACGGGACTTGATGGCTTGTGCTCAGGTAAGCGCCGAATTCCCTTTTCCGCTCTCATCGCCTTGAGAGTGGAGTCACACGCACTTACTAACATTATCGCTCACAGACCGGCTCCGGCAAAACGGGTGGCTTCCTCTTCCCCATCCTCTCCGCGTCTTTCTCGACCGGGCCCTCCCCGCTTCCGGACGTCCCGCCCTCTAACTCCTACTCACGCAGCCGCAAGGCCTACCCCACTGCGCTCATCCTCGCGCCCACCCGCGAGCTCGTCTCGCAGATTCACGATGAGGCGCGCAAGTTCGCCTACCGTTCCTGGGTGCGCCCCGCTGTCGTCTATGGCGGTGCGGACATTAACCAACAGCTGCGCCTCATCGAGCGCGGGTGCGATCTGCTCTCCGCGACCCCCGGCCGCCTCGTCGACCTTATCGAGCGCGGGCGCATCAGCCTTGCGAACATCAAGTACCTCGTGCTCGACGAGGCTGATCGCATGCTTGACATGGGTTTCGAGCCACAGATCAGGCGCATCGTGCAGGGCGAGGACATGCCGGGTGTGCAGGAGCGCCAGACGCTCATGTTCAGCGCCACCTTCCCTAGAGACATCCAGATGCTCGCGAAGGACTTCTTGAAGGACTACGTCTTCCTCTCTGTCGGCCGCGTGGGAAGCACGAGCGAGAACATCACGCAGAAGATTGAGTACGTCGAGGACAACGACAAGCGCAGCGTGCTGCTTGACATCCTTGTCTCCCAGCCCCGCGAAGACCTCGGCCTCACGCTTGTCTTCGTCGAGACTAAGCGCATGGCGGACATGCTCAGCGACTTCCTCATGGCGAACTCGCTCCCCGCCACCTCGATCCACGGTGACCGCACACAGCGCGAGCGTGAGATGGCGCTACAGACTTTCCGCACGGGTCGCACGCCCATCATGGTTGCCACCGCCGTTGCCGCTCGCGGGCTCGATATCCCTAACGTCACGCACGTAATCAACTACGACCTCCCTTCCGACATTGACGACTATGTACATCGCATTGGTCGTACTGGTCGTGCCGGGAACACTGGTGTGTCCACGGCGTTCTTCAACCGTGGGAACAAGAACATCGTCAGGGATATGGTGGAGCTGCTGAGGGAGGCGAACCAGGATATTCCGGGATGGCTGGAGACGGTTGCGCATGAAGCGAGCTTTGGTGGGGGGAGCTATAGAGGCCGTGGCGGCCGCGGTGGAGGACGCGGCGGACGGGGTGGAGGAGGCAGAGATTACAGGTCCAGTGGTGGAGGAGGTGGCTTTGGCGGTGGCGGAGGTGGATATGGCGGTGGAGCACGCTATGGCGGTCCGCCCTCGGCAGGGTATGGAGGAGGAGGAGGATATGGAGGCGCTTCGGCTGGCGGAGGCGGAGGTGCTGGGTGGTGGTAAGCGCCTTTTGGGTTGCTTCCCTGTCCTGGCTCTTCCCGTCGCTTTCGTTTCGTCGCTTGTTTTCACCACGCCTTCCCTTCCATTCCGTCTATAATGCGCACACCACACAGAAACAGAAGCCCCAAACTCCAAAAAAAAAACCACTCTAGGAAACCCTCTCCTATCTATCGGTCTCATCTCCTCTAGTCTCGACTCTTATCTTTTCCTCCTCAACAACTCGCGACCGGCCTAGAATTACGACTCATGACACCGTCCATGCCCTGCTCTTAATGACGAAAAAACACTTTTCTCAAACAATCAAACAATTAAACGACTCAGGACATCCATCCATCCATCCATTCACCCTCCATCCCGTATTTTTTGTCTCGTCTCGTTCCATTCAACAACGCTTTTGCTCGCATCCACCCCACACGCCCTACAAGCACTGTATGAAAAACCCACTGTATGATATACGATCACCTCCGCCCCGGATGCGCCCCGGTAATTACATCCACCCGCCGCTACGCGCCTGCTATTTTTTCGTTATACTACATCGCTATCATACGGCGCCTCACACAAGACCCCATACAACCGGCCCGATCTCCTGCACCATCGTTTATAGACTGCAGGCAGCCAACCTTAATACGTCTGGGCCTTTTTTCATATTGCATTGCATCCACATCGGACGACGAGCACGCATCCTTTATCAGTCTTACAACAACCCCCTCCCCCCCACCACTCTCCATGTTTCGCGATACTTTACAGCCCGTCCTCATCTTACGCCCTATATACCCCCATCACGTGTATTGCGACACAGAGTATTCCCGTTTGGACTGATACCCACTAGATACGATACGAGACAATTGGCCTCCTCCCCCTTCGCTGGGGAGGGAGGCCCCCCACCGACGCATGGACTGAATGATTGTTTTCAGTAGAGCAGAGCATAGTATTTTATTTCATTCGTTAAGAATTGTAGATTTAGGTCTAGTCTCGAGAGTTTTCCCTTTTCCCTACGTTCTATTTTTTTTTTTCGTTACGTTACGCTCTTCGACTGCTTCGCGCCGTCGACCGTGAAGCCCTTTCTGTATGAGCGCTTTTCTTGCGCCGCATAGCTACTTTTTTGTGCTTGGTATGAAGTCCCTATATAATTTTCTGTTTCTGTGTAAATCGGTGACCTCCGTGAGCCTCCTGAGTAGGGGAATAATCACAAAGAAAAAAGTGCGGTAAAACATGGGTAAAATAATACAAGAGCGAAAAAGGATAGCCGGGCTCGGCTTAATGATGCATACTACAGATTCGGACTGCTACGTACGCACGCAGTCTTCCCTTTATCCCGAATTGCTTGCATGAGGCCATCGCCTTACCATCTCATATACACCTTTCATTAGCTGGAGAGGACGACGGACACTCTAAGGACAAGGGCACGGATTCAGCGGATATAGAGTTCACAGACTTTTTCTCTTTTATCTACCACACGCTCACCACGAGTACGACGGCCGGGATCCGTAATCACCCTCAAACACATTTACTACTGAGTAAGTTCCACGTCACTCTTCCTCCAAGTCCCCCTCTTTGTGCCTCCCTTTTACCTTTCATGTACGGCTTAGAATAGCGTGTGGCTTTTGCTGTCGTCTTCTCACCCACCCCCTGCTGCGTACCACCGCCAGCTGGCGTCCCGCCCGATTTTTGCTGACGTTTTCTCCTATCTAAATAGACATCTATTCTAAACCAATACACCTTCCATCGCTATCGCAAAGCAGCAGCAATACCCGGCCGGAAAAAAAACCGCCAGCACAACACGGCCAGGTGGCGAAGACGACGACGAAGAACGAAAGAATCGGGAAATGATGTATCGAGGCTCATCGCCGATCTTCGACGTCCCCGAATTTCCGACATTACGGCGGGTGAAGCCCCTCCCTAAGCGGAGGCGTACCTCGGCGGTGGAGGAAGACCATGCCTCACCCCCGCAGCATCTCCAGTCCCTCGCTCACCAGCCCCTGGATATCTTGGGGCCGGACGCCACGGCCGAGGAGCTTCTCGCGCACGCGGAGACCCTCTCCGCGCGCATGGCGTTGCAGAGCTACTACATGCCCATGCTGGGTGGCGTGCAAGACTTTCTCGCCGGCACCGGCGCGGGCCTCGACCCCACTAGCGGCGACTCCACCAGCACTGCCGATCTCGATTTCGGGGGGCACTTCACGGGCAGCGGCGGGCGGGACGAGGAAGACGAGCATGGGGACGGGGACTACATCGATCATCTGCAGCAGCCGGGGAACACGAAGAAGCGCAAGGTCCCCGCAAATGCGTCAAACTCGCCGCGCGGGGGACACCATGATAGCGCTACGGGGGGTGCGGGGGCGGGCGACGACGACGAGCCGACAGAGCGCGGGATCCCGACGGGGCGCGCGGAGAGCGAGGCGGTGGAGGCGTACGTGCCTCCCGTGACATACCCGGGCCTCCTAGGGCAGAAAAAGGGCAAGCTAACGGCGGCGACGCTTGCGGGGCTGCAGCACAAGGAGATGCTGAAGAGCAGGAAGCGGCAGCTCGTCGCGGTGCTCGGTGCGTTGTCCCATGGGGACACGCTGGCGCTCGACCAGGCGCTCTCAGCGAATTATCCATTCCCACCTGGTTCGGCCGGCTTTGACGATATCAAGAACATGGAGCGTCCGAAGGTGCGCCTGTCAAAGCGCAAAGTGATTCGCCTGAACCGCGTGGCAAGGATGACCCGACAGCCACGCCATCCTGACGCCGTCCCCCTTCCCTCGGGCGAGTTCACATTTGTCTGTCCTAGCGCGAGTGAGTTGCGGTGTTTTTTTCCTTTGAGTTGTCGTTCTTTCACGCGTTGTTCTCCTTTGTTGCGTTGTTCTTTTCCTTTTTTCTCTGTCTTTCTTTGAGCAAGTCCTGATGAGCGCGACTTGACATATACGCTAGCCGCCGACCGGCTCATCGCGACCAAGGAGGAGGTGGCGATGTTGCGTAATCGATTCGAGGCCGAGCTGGAACGACAGGCGGCCAAGGCGGCGAAGTTAGCGAGCGCGAACAAGATGATTGCGCCGCCTGCGAAGAGTCGTGCGAAGCGCTCAGACCGCGCCCAGCAACGCGCACGCACGATCACGAGCGGCAAGGGCGGCGGCGGCGAGCAGACCGCGGAGTTCCTGGATCAAACCTTAGCGCCCGCGACGAAGCCACGCGGGAAGAAGAAGAAACGTTCGGCGCTCGCGAACGCGTCAAACCCCCACCATCTGCGCAACTATGTCCCCTCACGGCTGCCGCACTCTGGGGGCGGCGCGAATAATATGAACCAAGCCAACGCGAACGCGCAGAACTCGCTATGGCCACTACCGCTCCGGTTTCTATCGGCCGAGATACCAGGGCGCCGCAGGAAGAAGGTGTCCCCCGCGCAACCAACGTCGCAGCTTACAAATCCTGGTGAGGAGTGGATCTGTGCATTCTGCGAGTACGATTTGTTCTACGGCGACGAACGGGAATACCAGCGCGCGGTGCGCAGTCGGAAGAAGATCCTTCGGCGGCGACGGAGAGCGAGGGAGCGGGCTGCCGCGGCGGCGAGTGGAAACAGTACGTTGAAGGTGCCGGAGAAGGGCTTGGTGAACGAAGAGTATGATGCAGGGTTCGAACCTTCTCCGGACGAGTTTGCTACGGTACCGAAGCAGACAAAGTGGAAGGGAGACCCGAATAAGGATAGGGAACGGGCACAAACTTCTGGAGAGCAAGGTTCGAATGGATAACACAACTGGAGCACATTATTGTCTACTGCCTGCACATTTTATCTACCTTTTCGTTAATATAAGCACTAGATATGCGCATGTTACTATGGATTGTATACAAGTTGTATACCTCTGAAGTTGTCCTCAGGTACTGGGAGCAAATAAGAGTTTTGAGTTAGAGGAAGGGCCCTGGAGGCTGGGGATGCCGAGTGGCGGCAAGGGCGTGTCTTTGTTGACGTGTATTGATTTGTTGAATTGAATGTCCTGTTGAAGCGGCGTCGGGCGGCCCGAGCCTATTTTGAACTCCTCGTAACGCTTCCGAAAGAGGTTCATTCCTGACATATTTGCCAATTATTGCTTTGCAGAGGTTAGTCTCGACATCACCTCCCCTCTCCCGCTCGTTCCCCTCCGCTCTCCGTTCAACCTCTTCCTTCTTTTTATCTAGTCTCCATCTTCTGCTCCAGTGTCACCTTGGCCCTGCTCAGCACTCAAGGCAACCGTCTCCTGTTCCTGGTTCGGATTGCGCGCTAATTCTCACATTTCGTCACAACAGGGTTCTCTCGTCCGCTCTGGCAGGTGTATTGCTCGGCTACTCATATATCCTGCTGCCCGTAGCCCTAATACGCACAGGTGAGATCATTTTCCTGTCGAGAATGCCCTCAGGACAGCACTGTCAGGGCTGCCCCAAACTGGACAGATCCCCGGCCAAATTCTTATCCCAGAGCATCCATGACCCTTGGTTAGGCCTTGCATGGTCTTCAGGTGCTGCTTCTAGCTCTCATGCAGGCTACTGCGAGTCCACTTTCCGAACATATCACGTCTCAAGGGGGATAACACGCTTCTACCGCGCTCACCCATGTCCATCATGTTTCTAACTACTTAAGCTAACTCTCTCTTTCGATTCCAGCTTCCCTATCGCGAGCTTACCATTACCTCTCCCTATCTCGGAGCGCCACCTCCGTCCACAAGCACGGTTCTTCAGCTTCGATCGCCTTCTCCGCACCGACAAATCCTCTCATAACGCGTAGTGGCTGCTATGTCGTCTGACGGACGGTATATGTACCATCACCAGCCCGGAATGAACGCGAACTATGACTACTCGTCATATCAGCACCCTCCGCCTGCTACGTATGACAACCCGCAGGTCGTACCCCAGGCTCCGTACCGCACCATGCGTCCCACCTCCGCCACCCAGCCGCCACATTCCCCTCACCAGCCCACCCATTACCAACAGCCCCCGCCCGCATCGTATCCCCCGCCAAATTATGGCCCAAGTCACTACATGTCCCCCCCATCCTCCGCCCCGCCTCCTCAGCAGCCGCCCCAGTGGGGTAACGACGGCTGGGGGCACTACAACCAGTCTTATCCGCCCCCACCGCCTCCCCCAGCGCACGTCGAGCCCCCATTCAGCTCAGGACCCGGCAGGCCTGAAGCGATCCCATCTCATTCCTCCGAATCGAGGGGATATCCATCTGCTCCACCCTCGAGTGCCGATTCTCGCAGGGTAGAAGAGCGCCAGCAGCCTCCACCCCCGCTTCCCTCCGTCTCCCATTCCGTTCCGCCTCCCTCTCAGCCCAAACCAAGAAGATATGAACAAGATTCTCCTCCCGCCCCAGCGCCAGCCATAGTCTCTGCCGCCACCTCCCCCGGTGTCCCATCCCCAACTCTCGATTTCATGAAGGTCATTATCTCCTTCCCCCCTCTTACTCTCTCATTTTCTCACCTCCTAGACATAACAGCTGCTCGAGACCTATCGCGTCGTGATGGACGGCACCAGGGTACTGAAGGACCCCAACCCCACCGCGATGGGCTCAGAGACCCTCGAGCGCATGATCCAGTCCGCGACATACGGCTCACAGCTGCTCGACAGCTCGTCAACTATGCAGCAGCCCACGCCGCCCACGAGCTCGGACTCGCACCACCAGCAGAACCAGAGCCAGCTCCAACCGCAGCAGCAGCGGCCGTCCCCCAAGGTCAAAGAGCCCGAGGACAGCACGAAAGAGCCCGTGAACGGCAGCAGCAGCAGCGGCAGCGGCGGTGCGGGGACGGCGAAACGACAGGTCAGTAACGAATTTTCCATCATTCACCCCCCTCCCCCACCTGCCTTCCATCCCACCATCACACATCATCATCATTATCCTATCATCTGTTTGCGCGCTGTTGCATGATCTTATGACTGACTCTTTCTCCTCTTCCCCGCCTGTTATTCGTCGGTTTTTTTTGACATACAGAAGACGACAGATGATGGTGCTGTCCAAGAGGGCCAGACATGTTTAGGTTGTGGAGCTACGTCGACGCCGGAATGGCGCAGGGGACCCATGGGTAAATGTCCCTTTCTTCTTTTTCCCTCACACTTCCTTCTTCCATCGCCCGCGATTTGCGCATCTGCCTTGGTTGTTAGGAGACATGCTGACAATATGGCTTTCGACTTTTGCCTGATTCTTCCTTACCTTTTTTTTCGTTCTCTGTACAGGACCTCGAACGCTCTGCAACGCGTGCGGACTGGTTTATGCCAAAATGGTGCGTGTACGAACAGGATCCTCCCGTTCCAACTCCGCAACGTGCGTGTATGTGTCCGAATGCTGACTGGCGCGCAATGCACGTTTGTTTCTCCCTTTATTTTTTGGCGTCTCCCTTTGGCCGTTACAGATCAAAAAGCGTTTCCGGGACAAGACGATCCCAGGCTCAAAGAAAATGAACGGCCAGCACGCTGCGGCTGCCCAACCGAATCACGGGGACGACTCTGGGGAGGGCGGGAGCGAGGACGACGACGATGATTATGCGTCCCAGGATCGCCGGAGCGACGGGCGGAGGGATTGAGCTGGGCGATGTCTGTCCGGACATGTACCGTACTCAGGGTTGGTTGGTTGGTTGGTTTGGTTTTTACACTATGTGTCTTATTATTTTCCCCTTCTTGTCTTTTTTTTGGCCTTTTTTTTGGACGCGCTGTTGATCGTTCTTGGGATGAACCGGGCAGTTCGTACTACTACTACCGTACAGTTGTCTTTCGCCTTCATGCCTACCTACCTACCAGCCACACTGGGCTTACCTCCTCTCCCTCCTCGCCCTCTCTGCACACTATTTCTCTCCATCGCCGGCCACAGTGCCAGACACCACTCCATTTGTGCCAGCTATCAGCTATGATTTCGTTCGTTCGTGGGCTTGTCCTATCTAGTCTTTCATTAGACCGTATTTGTTGGGCGGTGGTATGAAATCACACATGTGGATGTGTGCGTATTATTGGGGTACATACTAATGCAAGTTTTTCCTCTGCTTATCTATCCGTTGGAGTTCGAAACTGATTCTATTCTTATTTTTTTGGGTTATCGTTGATAGTATATATCTTCGGCCGTGGGCACGCATTGTGTTTAGAGCGGCCCTCCTCCTGGAGTTGACACTTTGATGTCCGAGTTGCGCGTGTGGGCACTTCCTAGTCAGCCATGGGCGAGGGAAATGTGGACCTTTCGTCCTTCTTTTCGTACTCCATTTGGCGACATTTGGGTCCGTGAGTTGTGCAGTTGTACGTCTTTTCTATTTTACTACCGCCGACCGCAGTATGCATGAATTGGAAAAAGCTCACGTTTCTCTCCCTCCAGGTACTTCACCTATTGGTTTTTCGGGTAACCAATCGACCACTTTCCCTCCGTCTCCCATCTTCCCGGCTGTCACTCACCTGGCGATCCATCGCGCTCCGCCACCACTCCTACCTCCGCCCTCTCGAGCAGCAGGATCCGCGATCTTTTTTGGGAGAATAGGTTACGGCATCGTACATTACTTTACCTTGGATATGCTATCAACTAGCTCCAGCGACGGCATTTCCTGCCGCGCATCATATCAGCACGTATATTTAAACTGTTGCGAGGCCCTCTTTGTCAAGTATTTTCTCAGTCCCTGCACAGAATTCGCCATTTCAAGTCGTTCACCGTGTGCAGCATGTCCTGCACCTGTTTGTTCCCATCAATCGATCTTATGATGATGATCCGAGTCTTGTCTTAAGGTATCTAACTAGCTCCCAGTTGGATTTCCAGGAAAGGTCAGATGGTTCACGTCGCTATTGTCTGGCGGAGCGTAACATTGGTGGATCCTGCAAGGGCTCCCAGGAACTCAGCAACTCGTCAGGGATGCTTCTTGTAAAGAAGCTTCGCCAATATGTGAATCGCACTTTTCAGAAGAACTTCTGTTACAGGGAAGTACAAAGAATCCGCCCTTTTTCCTCACCCTTGACAGGAAGTCTCAAAAAGAACCCCTTCCCAAGAGTTACTTCCCCCTTCCAAAATGCACCGCGACGCGTGGATGACGCACTATCTCATGCAGCCCGTGTTGCTGTTCATTATTTCCAAACGCAGCTCTCCGAACGGCGAGGAATCCCCACACCACTTTCCCCGGGACCGTTAGACATACTATAACGTGAAAATGCAGCGATCATATATTACAAGTGACGTTCCGTCTAATAACGTTACTATTACAAACATTCGATAGCGCAATAAAAATGAAACAAGCCATACGGAGAGCAAGCACGACAAAAATGCATTAAGTCCATCCCACCACTCTCTCCGCCGTGAGGGACATCCAGCCGTTGACCGTCCTGCATCGGGGGACTCGGGGATGTCATAGATCACCATCCAGAAAAAAGGAAACATGGAGAGCTTGAAGCATCTCTACTCCGAGCTCCGTCGTGAGCAATATTTAACCATCGAGTCCCACACGGAGACTCGGGGATATCGGCCAGGTAAGATGAAGAGCGAATATTGAAATCCTTCGATCCTCTCGATATCGTGAGTGAAATCCAGCCGTCGAATCCTACGCATGCACTTCCGCCTTGTCACTAGGCAAAATGTAGCGGGAATACTGAAATTCTTCAATCCTGTCGTTATCGTGAACTAGAAATCCAAGTGCCAGGCCGGAGGGAACACCCACCCCCTCTAGAGCAAAATCCCACCGTCGAATCCCACGCCCGCGCGCCTACGCTTCCAATCCCCACGCCCCCCGACCCCCCACACCCGCCTTCCCACCCGCCCCTTACCGTCCACCCGCCTTCCCCTGCTGCCCACCCTGCACCCCCTGCGCCTGTCCTTGCCCCGGCTGCCCCTGCCCACCCTGCCCCGGAGGCGGCGGCACCCCCCGCCCCATCCCCTGCATCTGCCAGTACTGCGGCGGCAGCCGCCCCGCTGCCTGCATCTGGAACATCTGGTGGTACTGGTACATTTGCGCGTAAGCGTGTGCGCTGAGGGGCTGTTGCTGCTGCCCGGGTTGTGGTGCGGGCTGCGAGGGCTGCGCGTTGGGAGGGAGGTGCGGGGGTTGCTGGGGTTGTGCGGCAGGTTGGGAAGGAGGTTGCGATTGTGATTGGGAAGGCGCCTGAGCTTGCGTATCGGTCCCCGAAGCACTCGCAGCAGGCGATGGCGCCCCTCCCGCCGCCGCCGCCCCTCCCGGACCAGCATGCACCATCGGCCTCAGATTCGCCGGATTATAAGGCGTCATGAACGCCTGCTGCCCTGGCTGTGCCCCTCCTCCTCCAGGCACTCTGGCATTCGCCACCATCGGGGACCGCCCCGCCCCCACGCCTCCTCCCCTTCCCGCCCCAGCACCCGCAGGGACACTCCCCACCACCGGGCTTCCCCGCGCCGGCGAGGGCGTCCCCTTCCCCGCAGGCGTCGCGACGCGCCCCGCGGCGACCTGGTTGAGGCGCTGTTGCTGGAGGAGCATGTGTGCTTGGAGGGCGAGGTGCCCCTGCTGCTGCTGCTGTTGGGCGGCGGCGGCGGCGGCAGCGGAGAGGTGCGCTTGCTGGGGGTTGAGGTGCGGCTGCTGCTGGCCTTGCGGCCCCCCCGACTGCTGGTGCCCGCCCTGACCATTCTGCTGCCCCGCCTGCTGCCCAAGGAGCTGCTGCTGCTGTTGCGCCTGTAACAGCTGGTGCTGGTACAATAGCTGCGCCTGGGCGGAAGTCTGCGGGATCGGTTGTGGGCCGGGTTGGTGTGGTGGCGGTGGTTGCTGCTGTCCCGGCTGCTGCTGTCCCTGCCCTCCCTGCTGGCCCGGCCCTTGTTGCCCCGGCTGCCCTCCCTGTCCCTGTCCCTGCTGTCCCCCCTGTCCCGCCTGTTGTCCCCCCTGTCCCGCCTGTTGCCCTCCCTGTCCCGCCTGTTGTCCTCCCTGTCCCGCCTGTTGCCCTCCCTGCTGTCCTTGCCCACCCTGAACTTGCCCCTTCCCCCCTCCCGCATTCCGCACCTGCGGCGGCATCTGCAAAAACCCCTGCCCAGGCACCGGGGGCTGGAACTGTGCCTGCGTCGGGGCACCCCCGCCAGCCGCAGCTGGCTGTTGCGCTTGTGCTGGCGCGGGGCCGGGTTTGGGTGACTGCCGGTAATGCTGCGATGCCGGAACGGGAGGTTGGGCGGGCTGAAGGGGGGTTTGCTGTCTCTGTGGTTGCTGTGGCTGCGGGGGTTGTTGAGGTTGTTGGGGAGCAGGCGGAGGCGCGCGCTGTTGGGGCGTCCCCTGCCTCGGGGGCTGCTGCTGTGGCGTCTGCTGTCTCTGCTGCTGCCCGCCCGCCTGTGCCCTCCTCGCCGCCTCCGTCGCCGCCTGCACATTCGCGTACACCTGCGGCTGCATCGCCGCACTCGGCGGCTGGTGCACCGCCGGGTGGTGGTTGATGAACTGGTGCGTTGTCTGCGTCGGGACCCTGGCGAAGCCGGCGGTGCCGAATGGCATCTGCTGCGCTGGTGGCTGGGGGGTGGTGTGCACGAAGGATGCCTGGGGCGGTGTGGAGAAGGGCACTTGTGGCGAAGAGGAGAAGGAGGCTTGCGGCGTGGTAGTGAATGACGCGGTGGGCTGGGGCGGGTGGGAGAAGGAGGTTTGGGTTTGTGGGGGGGTGAATGTAGTTTGCTGTTGGGGTGTGTCGGGTTTTTTGACTTTAGAATCAGACGAGGTTGGGGGCGGGGGTGAGTGCGTGGATGCAGGCGCGGGGGTGGACGCTTCGGACCGGGAAGAGGAGGAGGCGGGTTGGGTGGACATGTATTGTGGTTGTGCTGAGGGTACTTGGGGCGAGGAGGGCTTGTTCTGCTTGAAGTTCTGTATCGAGTCCAATAGTCTGTATCTATATATACCAAAACCCAATAAGATCAGCCGTTGTCCTTGCGCTAGGGAGAGAGACAATGTATGCCACATACGTCGGTGCGTGCGCGCGCGTGCTGCGCAGGCTCATGAACGACATGATCTTGTTCCTCCTTGCCTTGTCCGCGTCGTCTTCCTCTGGCTCGAGGGCGGCGGCCTTGCGCTTGAGAGAGACGGGCACGGTTGGGGTCGACACGCGCAGGACGTGGTTTGCCATGCGCGTGAGGTGTGGGTCGGGGGAGAGACACAGGGGCGGGGCGGTGGCCAGCTACAATCCTCTCTCAGTTTCATCGTTCTTTTACTGAGAAGGAGAGGAGGACTCACGAGTAGCTTCGCTTCGATGTCCAATGTGTCCTGGTCCGTCCACGCGCCGCCGTGCCGCTGGTTGAGCGCGCAGATGTCCGCCCAGAGCGTCTCAGAGTTGGGGTGCAGGATGACGCGCGTGCGCTCGGGCTTCTCCGGGGGCGGCTCCTTGGGCCCCTTCGGTCTGTAGTCCAATAGCTCAACGATCATACATCCTAGACACGAGTCGGTTAGCAGGGAACGGGGAGGAGAGGGGGAACTGACCATCGTAAAACGGCACGCGTGAGGAGTCAAATAAGTCGAGGAAGTCTACTGGTATGCGATGCGCGCGGATATCATCTAGCAGCGACTGCTCACCCGTCAGACAATGACGAGCAACACAAAGAACGCAATAAGACTCGACGCACGGCAATCTGGTTGTGGTACAGGAACTTGGACCCGTTATTCAGTATCCAGTGCTCCGGGTGGAGATGGACAGTGAAGGATGGTGGAAGACCCTCAGTCTTCTCGAGGAGCTCCTCGACGTAGCGCGTGCGGTTGTAGCCTGCCATTGCCCATGAAGTCTATGTCAAGGACATCGTAAAGCAGTAGTCAGTGGCATACTTACGTAATCCACTACTTTATCCTCTCGCATAGCGCATCACGTGTGGTAATTTTGGCGATGGACGCCCAGCTTCGCGAGGTGAGTGCCCCAACGACGAGCGAGGCCGTGCGCTGATAGCAATGGATCTCGTAGCTCATTCCCTTCCTGCGCGACAAGAATCCCCAGGCAAGGCAGCTCGCCCTCGAGAACCTCCTCCCCCACACACCGAAGGGCGCGCTGCACCGCCAGATCTTCTTCGATGGGCTGCAGGCGGGCGGGCTGCAGAAGCCCAAGGAGACGGACGTGATTAGGGACTTGAAGTTGCTTTGTCGGGATCAGCTAGTGCGTTTGATTTTTTTTTTTTTTGGTGTGAGGAGGAAGCTGATGAAGGACTGACAGACGATCGCGCACGATGCCTTCCGCGCCCTGGTCAACCTCTCCGACTCCCCACTGCTCATCGCCCCCCTCTCCGAGCCCGCATTCCTCAACTTCATTGCGTCCTACATCATCGTACGCCCCCTTAAAACATCCAACGCACTTCCATTGCACTGACCCCACCCTCTCCCCATCCAGAACCCGCACTCGATCCTCGCCGATCTCGCATCCATGCTCCTCTCCAACCTCACTGCCTCCTCCAAAGCGTGCAACACCCTCCTCACCCTCACAGTTGCTGCCATCCCCGACTCGCGCCTCCCAGGCGGGCTGTACACTACCGAGTCCCGGAGCGGCTCGTGTCCCGCGCCCGTGCCGTACCCCGATGGCGAGGCAAGAGAGCTGCTCGCCCTGCCGCTGCTGGTGGACGCGTTCGTGCAGGGCGCGAGCGTAGGCGAGACGGAGGACTTGTCGAAAAGGACGAGGAAGGGGGAGTTACATTTTTTGGCGAGCGTCTTCGCAAATATGACTGTGGTGCGTCCGTGTGCACACTCTACCGATTGATTTCGTTTTTTGACGGACGGTATGGTACGATGCAGTCCCCGACAGGCAGGGCATACTTCCTCTCCCCGCAGCCCGTCGACCCGTTCAAGCCCGAAGGTGACCTCGAGTACCCCCTCGCAAAAGTGGTCGTGTTCACCGAGCACAAGGATATCATCCGCCGCGGTGGCGTGGCGTCTACACTCAAGTATGTACCCCCTCTCATCCCTTGTCTCCTCCATCCCTTCCTCTTCTCCTTCTCATACCACCCCACTAATCCCCCCACAGGAACTGCGCCTTCCACGTCCCAGGGCACAAAGCCATCCTCCTCCCCGACACAACCCCCACCACCGCCCCACCCTCCACACGGGAGGCACCAGGCATTGACGCGCTCCCCTACTTGCTCCTGCCGCTCGCGGGGCCAGAGGAATTCGATCTCGAGGTACGCGTTTGCTCCATCCTGTCTTCTCCGCATAAATCGACTTTTATTGTCCACATAAACTCACTTTTATTGCATCAGGACCAAGAAAAGCTCCCCGCTTCGCTCCAATTCCTCCCCCCAACTAAAACACGCGAGCGCGACGCAACCATCCGACTCACGCACATCGAGACCCTCCTGCTTCTATGCCACACCCGCTGGGGGCGTGATTACCAGAGGCAGAACGGAGTGTACGAGATTGTCAGGGCGGCGCATGAGGTTGAGAGCGTTGACAAGGTGCGTGTTTTCGGTTTCGCCTTTTTTAGGAGAGGGAAGGGAAGGCTAATGCGAGAGGAGGCGATGTAGATCTCGGAACATATTGAGCGGCTGGTGCAACTGTTGCAGGGAGACGAACCAAAGATCGTCAGTGCGGAGGAGGATGAATTTGTGGATGTCGCCACGCCTGCTGCTGCTGTTCCTGTGGCTGCGAAGGCGGAGGATGAGGATGAGGATGATGAGGATAATAGAATCGAAGAGGTGTAAGATAAATATGAAATAAAGTGAAGTGAGTGCTTCCTTCCAGCTTGGCTACGCCGATATGCAGAGAAAACTGATGGGTTTAAAAGATATCGTAGTTGTTTTTGTAGCTATATAGACATGGGTCCTAATCGAAACGAAGAAGTTTAGACATCTGCACCGATACTTGCCTCTGTCCTTCTTCCTCCGTCCCTTGTGGACCTCCTGTATTTGAATCCCAACAACACGCTTGGCTTAACTTTTTTTCAGTGGCATTCCCGCGTGGAGTTGTGGGGGTCGGCTCACCAGTTAAGGCTTCAGTGCTCCTTGTTCACGAACTGATGTAGATGGCCGAGTTTGGTCGTCTCGCATGTGATGTCCATGTCGACCTTGCAGTGTTGCTAGGGGCTCGAATGGCATTTTTGCATTGCGATTCGTGCTAAGTCTTTTAAATTGAACAGAAGTGAGTACTACAGCCCTCTCCATGCTATGAATCTGAACAGCATGCAGTCATAGGAAAACGATGGCCACTCTTACAGTAACACAAGCCATGAAGCAAGGAACCTCGATTCGCCATAAATAATAGGTACAATTGCTGGGTATCAAAGAC
Organism: Nidularia pulvinata; assembly: GCA_036937195.1. Classification (NCBI taxonomy): domain Eukaryota; kingdom Fungi; phylum Basidiomycota; class Agaricomycetes; order Agaricales; family Nidulariaceae; genus Nidularia; species Nidularia pulvinata. Next base: position 16,048 of record JASFDH010000577.1, read on the forward strand.
AATCATATTCGGCATGTATTTAACTTTTATCCAAAGGACCTCCTTGGAGATCTGCGCCCAGATGAATTTCGTTCTTTCTTAGTTCACCTTTCCGACACCCGCGTTGGATTGGACGTAGCTACCCACTGCGGAGGCGGCCATGATGCTCGCGGACTTGAATGTTGACTGTGTCGTGGTTCGATCAGTTCCATCACACTATTGCTAGTCTGTTAGGAAAGAGCACTCACCGCTGTGAACCCGCTGATCGTCCCGCTATCCGTCGCAGTGCCAGGGAGCGAGCCTGAAGATATACTTGATCCATCCTATCAGCCTGCATCCAATCGCCCAAATCAAGTAATAGCGAGCACTCACGCAGTGTTAACTATACAGTTCCTCCCCAGCAAAGACGAGCACTTCGCCGCGTCCGTCGAGGAGACGGGAGCGAATGCCTGCCCGGTGCCCCCTGAGAGCACGGGGGTCGTCACCTGAGATTATTTCATGACGTGAGCAGAGCATGTTAGGAGGAAGTGGAGAGGACGCACGGTGTTGAAGTAGTTCCCCTCCATGAGGATCTTGGACCCGACTTCAGGGTCGACGGCGTGCCCTCCAACAGAGACTAGTTGTAATTTAGGTTGAGGGCTTAGCTGGGGGAGTTAGAATACTCGCCGAAGTACTATTGGGTGACAGTGAGTATTAGGACAGTCGCCACAGGGGCAGGGTAAAACTTACATTGTTGTATAGATGGACATCCTGGTAGTACCCACTAGTTCCTCTGTAAATCCCTAATATCAGAAACGCGGTCTAGAGATGATGATAACTCTAAAAATAGACTTGCCCGCTAAAATCGTAAATTCAGCCGTTAGTTTCATTCGGGAACATGAAGGACTTGAAAACGACGCACACATGAGGTCCTCTGCCGCTCGTCCTTGATGGTGGACATTAATTAAGAAACGAGTTCGTTAGACCAAAGCAAAGATTTTTGACGTACTTGTACAGGCTTCAAACGTTTATATCAGAGCGCGAACTTCGCATTACAGAAATAGTGGAGCTCACTAGTTAAGGGCAAAAGTGATCTGGTCACCGGATCCGGTGAAGAGTGCAACCCAATAGTGTTCACCTACCGGGTCGAAGGCCGGTAAGTACGAATGGAAATATATATATTTGGTGTAATCGTACCGTTGCATGTAGCGGAGTAAGTCGAGTCGCCGTTGAACACGTTGTTCGAGATCTGAAAATTGTGTTCAAGATGTGTTGTTGGTTCAAAAAATGAACTCACGGTGGTCTTGGTCACTGCGCCGTATCCCTACGTGCAAAAAGCCACGGTGAATATAAGATTACTTGGAGGGAAAAAAATCGTACAGTGACAACCATCTGCCTTCCAATGTGTTGGAACTAGATTTGAAAGCGGCGTGTAAGATAATAAATCAGCGATAAGACAAATAGCTTTGGTACGTTATTGTGATCAATCTATCCAAACGGATTTCTTCCATCAGCTTCCGAAGTATCATGACCTCATTCGAAATGAACCTACCCAGATATTGCTTCCGCCGTCGATTTGAATAGCATCCTAGTGTATCGTGTTAGTTGTATCCTCGGGTTTGTTATCGAAGTCTACTCACACCACCCTAAAAATTATTCGAAAAAATTATTGGTGTTCTCTGGATATGTTGGACGAATAATACGCACCCAGACGAATTGAGGGTTGATCTCGACTGAATAATAGGTTGCGAATAAGTGGTTGAATAGTAAATGGACAGCATAAATCCCTTACTGATCTGAATATTCTGGATAATGATATTGCTAGCCCCGGTAATTTTGAGTCCCTTCCCTCGACTGGTACAAGGCAATAGAATGAGCTGAATTCATAACAAAATAATTTTAAATGCTTACATTCCACCAGCACTTCCTTTGCCTAGAAGTGTCTTGTTGCTCGCGACCTTCAATGGGTTGGTCCCTGCTTTGTTATATGTAACCGTCGTTTTGCTGGCCGATGGCTCATAATTTTCACACCCTAAGTCGGTGATAGAATTAATATAAGGGATTGTTTGCATGGAAAATGGACCTACATTTGTTGGAGTCGATGGCCAGCTATAAACACGATCATCAAAAATTGAATGTGGGCGAATAAATTTTATCTTACTTGTGGGTTGGGGGAGCAAGTCCATGGTGCACACGCAGCACCGGTGACGGTGCCTTCAGCAGAAGTGAAGTCGTATATCTTGTCGAGGACGATGACACGTGCAGTGCTGTCGCTGAGCCAGGTAGTCAGCTCAGTAATTGAAGAAGGTGTTTGCGCAGTGGCGCTTCCGCCTCCAGTAGTTCCTGCAGCAAGACCGAAGGGCGTTCCAACGGCTGAGACCTTGGGCAAGGCCGCGAATAATGCCAGTAAGACGGTAGAGAGAGTAGGGAACATGCTGGTCAAACGGAACGTCTGTGACCAGAGATTTCTGTCCGTTGTGCAGTAAATCAAAGATGTTTCAAGGGCTTATAATTTCTTTTTGAAATTTTAAACCGGACCGCGCCATCGCGACGGGTAGTTTGCATGTCCAATGTGACAACGATAGTTCTTTCGTTTAGCATCCGGGATGCTAAGCGTATGGAACCAAGTATTCCGGTATGTCACTAATTTTCCCGATACTCAGGCGTAACCACGCAGGGTAGAGTGGATGCTATTATTCAGATGCTGGACGGAAATTCGGAAAAAACTGGAGCACTCAACTCGAGTTCTATTAATCCACATGCATGATGCAGTAGTATCACTTTGGGAGTGCGCTTCCTGCCTCGCATCCGAGCATTGACCGAGCTTCGCGCTTCAGTTGCTTTGGACACTAAATAAGGGTTGTATAGATGTCATGGAGACCTGCTGCGCTTTCGGTAAAGACTAGCACTTGTTTTGCATACTCTAAAAATGACTGTCAGTAGGAAAGGATGGTGGAGTCAACATTATCCTAACGCAAGATATTTGGAATTCCGACGCTTAGTCTTCCTGCGGCTTGAAAGCCCAATGATGATCTTCCGGAAAATAGGTGCACAGGACCCAATTTCTGGTCAGTTGCAATGATGACGGGCCACTGAGGAAGAAAGCATGTGGCTGTTTCTACTTGCTGTACGCTGTCACCTGGATAACTGAGCGAGCTAATTACCGGGAAAACGGCTGGAAAGTCTATCAGCAGACCAAGCAGCGATGATGTCGTTGATTCCAAATAAATATGTCATGCCCATTCACGATCCACGAATGGATGGTGTTCAGAAAATGCTTCAGCACGAGAGGTTAAATGTTCGGATGGAAATATTAGGAGCTTTCCATGTATAATTTAACGAAAAAAATGTCGGCGCCTTACAAAAAAAAATCGAACATAACCGCATGCCAATCCAGATTTGGGTGGACCAACAATAACCCCAGTGTTTATTTGAATGACTCTGCATTGGAATTGTATGGATCATAATTAAGTTAAAAAGTATCGGAGTTTTCGACTTCGTAGCAGTTAGTAAGGGAAATAGGATATCAATGAAGGACTAACAGTACTCATGAATAAACTGTTGTGACTCTTGAAATTGCACAGCGCTGTCAAGCCCAAGGGTAATCGCAGGTAGATCAAAAGGTATGTGTACGCACTAGCATGACGTGCGTTCAGAATCAAGATGGTCGAGTGACAAGTCGCGACCGTGACAATCAACAGCAGTCGATGCGACGGACTCTTTATACTAAATTATAGCGTCCAATGCACGTGGTTTAACCGGCTGCACAATCCGCTGGCCCGGATAGATCACTGACTCCTGACTCAAGCGACTCTTCCGGATCCACCACATCAAGCGGCGACTTGCATCGAAACAGTTCACAATGTCCAATGCGACTATACGCCATGGCAGCTGTTTATGCAAGGCTATTCAAGTTGATGTTGAAGGAGAGCCATTTCACTATGTGATCTGTCATTGCAAGAATTGCAAGAAGTCTACTGGTTCGGCGTTTATGTTGCATGCGATGTTCAAGCTTTCGGTGAGTTTCGTTTTCTCAAAAGTCAAGAAAGCGAAATTATAAACCTTCCTCAGCAAGTTAAAGTAACCAACGGAGCTAATGCTTTAGAAGAATACGTTGATGGCGATACGCGAAGTGGCAACACCATCACACGCTGTTTCTGCAGCAAATGTGGCTCCAACATTTTCGTGAAACCCGCGAAGGAGGGAGTTGTTCTTATTCAACCTGGTGTCATTGAAGATACAGTAGACTGGGGTGAGCCTTATTACTAGTACGCACTCACTATAATCTAGATGCTTAAACAAACACAAAACAAGCTCCGAAAAAAGAGAGCCATGCCCCTGAAAAATATGATTGGATAGGGCAGATACACTTACGCAAGAAAGTTCAATCGAAACTATAGTGTGAGTGAAGTTTTTGAGATTCATGAATTTCATTGTCAGTTATATTTACGCCAGGAAACAAACTAAGCATGGCAATTTGCCAAGTGTACACGTTTATTCAGACCCTACTCCTCCAAGAACCTCTTCACTTCCCCGAAAATAAAGTCGCAATTCTTATTGTCCGAAAAAACTGTAGGATTGTCTGGTTGATCGTATTGTGGAAGAAGATGATGTCAATCTCTTACCCATATGTCCCCAAACGGTATCAATAATCGCAAGGCGCGCCGTATTGGTATTTTTCATCATGCTCACTTCTATCTCGCTATCCTCGGGCTGCCAGGAATCGCATTTCAGTCCGGAGAAATTTTTAACATGGATCGGGGCACATACCGGGAAGTATAAATCCGTTTTGGATGGCATAATTAATCCCTTTGCTTTGATTTCACCTAGGCATTTTTGTAAGTCTCCATTGTCTCGAACTTTGGAAATATCCCCTGTCTGCCAAGTGTCGAGTAAAGTGAGAAGATCATTGGCATCCCATGATTCCAGGAATCCCTGCTCCCATTCTTCACGCAAGAATGTACCGAGGTCGGAATATCTAGCGAAATCTTAGTCATGGTGCTGCGAAGTGGACTTGGAAGATTAAGGGAAACTTGACCCACCGGCCATTGTGCAGGTATTGTTTTTCACGGAACCACTACATATCAAAATTGAGTCTACAAGAGTAAGAGCAAGATATGCTATCGTACCGTTTGGCCGTATGCCCATGCGCTGTATACGCGTCCAAACGCCCGAATACCATGCTGAGGTGGAGCGGTATAGTGGCCATTATCGAAATCTTTCGAAGCTACAAGAGCAGCTTTAGGGCCCTCCAGGAAGCTTTTATATATGACTCAGCACTAATATTTGTTCGTTTACTTTACGACACTAACCACTGGTTGTGCGGACTTGTACGTGCAGATCCACAGATACTGACATACCTGAAAGCCGAAGTGGTGAACAATGTGCTTCTACTTGAGGGGCTTTACTCACTTTTCGACGTAATCAGGATAAACGACAGGCCAATAGTATGCCTAAAGGAAATTCAGCCATTCGGAAAGACTGTCCCCTCCCGTACCAAAAGCAACAACATCATACCTGCTGTCCACCCATTGAGAAACCAATCACCATTCGTACTTTCTTTATGCCAAGCTTTTGAAGGACGGCGTATTGTGCACGGCTGACAGCATACGAATGATTAATATCGCCTTGAGTCTCTCATCCACTTTAATTGTTCCACCGCAGCTTACATATTATCCTCATAGGACACAGCAGGAAAGTACGGGCCATTGTATGGAGGTGGCTATTCGGTACACTCTGTCAGACTTTAATTTTTCAACTGCTGGGAAATCTGAGCCTCACAGTATTGGACGGCGACGATGACTCTCCGTTTGAGAATAATGCGAAGGTGACAACAAAATATT
>JASFDH010000578.1:0-21844 GCA_036937195.1 Nidularia pulvinata
TATTTGTTCCCATAGGTACTATACTACAATATACTATAGTCCGTTCTTACGCTGACTGAGTATATTTGTTCCCATACATTGAACCAGACCAACAGCTCAAGTTCCAACCTTATATTGGCTTCATATTATCCCAATTAAAATTCCAGTGTAAAATTAAACCGGACATGAGCTACTGCCATCATCACTTTACGAACTTCCATTCAAGTTCAACGTAAATTCGGACGCTTGCTTCATTCATACAAAGCTCCCTCTGCGAGCTATCTGTCCAAAAATAAACTACGTTCACGAAGAACGGGATATGCACCATGTATGTTATTGTATTTTCGGCTCTTCCTAGCTTAGTCGCCTCCGTTTCGACTTCATTTCGTCAGAAGGCCCATGTAGAAGGCCTAGTGTCAACGTAATGATAGCTGATGGTTATGACTACCCTCAGTCGATCCTTTGCGCCAGAATAGCCCAAACCGTCAGGTTCTACCTCACATTGCATCTATACGCACGACGATGATTTCGGTTCCACTAAAGGTGAATATTACTAACCGTCTGGGTTATCTCGGGTTGGCACTAGCCTATGATCTAGAAGTCGGTCAGCGTAATCTCGATATCTTGGTAGAATTTCAGCTATCAGCTCTCCAAAGCTCTGGGATGCCATCCGTTATTTTGTGCGGGGGGTGACTATAAAGGGTCTCCTACATTTTTATGGCTCATAGCCCGACAGAACTCTTCTCCTGACTATCATGCGTCAAGGTCTTCTGCAAGTGATTGCCAGTGCCTTTCTTTCGGTGGCATACGGTCTACCGTCAACCACGACAGGACACCCGCATGGAGTTGCGCAGTTATCAGTATACCCTCCGCCAGGAGCCGTTGTGTCACCTCCGCCTCGAGTTGCTCGCCGAGCTGGAGTGACTATTCCTCTTATGAGACGTTCTAGAATCGTAACAGAAGAAGGCATCGTTCGTCCAGAGGTTCTGAGAGCGGAGCTCACCAAGATCACCAGGCAAGTACTAATGGATTTTCCTTCAATTATTTACTGAGTTTATGCCCTTGTAACAGCAAGCTCACTCGAGGCTTTTCAGCATTCGAGAAGAACACTGGTACTCCGCACCCGAACGACCTGAAGAAACTTGCGAAGCGTGAGACTGGATCTATTTCGCTTACAACTGAGGATAGTACCCTTTGGCAAGGAGCTATCTCAGTCGGCACTCCTCCCCAGTCATTCACAGGTAAAGATAATTGTAATAAATGTTCCTGATGATCAATGACTCAATCCTGAATGATTTCAGTTGACTTTGACACTGGTAAACTATCGAACAATTGAATTTGGATTCATAATGAGTAATCTTACTCTAACATTTAGGAAGTAGTGATCTTTTCCTGCCAGGAACTGACTGTCAAGCTAATTGCCTCGGCCATACGCTTTATGACACAGCCGGCAGCTCCACTGCCACTAACACTGGTGAAACCTTTAATATTACCTTTGGCGATGGTTCTTCCGTGGAAGGTGAAATATTCACGGACACTGTGGTTGTTGGCGGACTCACGGTATATATATCACTCGTTTTTGCCGAATGTACGTTGTGTTGACTCACGGCATTTTGGTAGGCCAATGCACAGGCCGTCGGTTCGGCCACACGATATTCCACTGGCTTAGCTGTGGATCAGTTCCCTCCTGACGGGTTGATGGGTATGGGCTTTGCGAATATCTCAGCTTTCGGTTCCAGCCCTGTGTTCCAGACCCTCGTAGGTCAAGGCACGACGACCGAACCCACGTTTGCTTTCAAGCTTGCTACATCAGGATCCGAGCTTGTGCTCGGTGACATTAATACATCGTTATTCGCAGGCTCGCTTACCTATGTTCCAGTGACCGAAGTTGTATGTCTGGATTCACGCCTCTCGTCAGTTATTCCACTAACGCCGGGGATATAGGGATTCTGGCAGGTTAATCTCGACTCGGTGAATGCTAATGGACATCCTGCAGTTAATGGCTCGCTTTCCGCCATCATCGATACTGGTACCACTTTGATTATCGGAGATGTTGCCAAAGTTGCAGAGTTTTATAACACCATTCCTGGGTCTCGAGACGCGTCTAGCACTGTCGGAGCTGGCTTCTTTACTAGCGAGTTTCTTATGCCATCTTCTGAGATATAAATTAACCATCTCCACAGTCCCGTGTGATGCTATTCCGAATGTTAGTTTGACATTCGGTGGCAATGCCTTCTCAGTCTCCACAGACACCTTCAATCTCGGACAAGTCAATGGTTCTACCGATTGTGTTGGTGCCATCGTTAGCCAACAGGATTTGGGTACGTTTATCTCACCATGATGCTCTTCATCGGTGGGAAGCTGATTTATCATTCTAGACTTGTGGGTTGTCGGCGACGCGTTCTTACAAAACGTCTATACAGGTATGTATTGTGAACTAATGAACTGCAACAGACATTTTATGTAATTCTTTGTTTATAGTGTTCGATGTTGAGAACACTCAAGTTGGTTTTGCCACACTTGCCTAACATTCCCTGTTAAAAACATTGTAGATAGTTTTAGATATGTATATAGAGACTTATCCACTCCTTACATAATTCGGAAACCACAATTTCGGACTATTAGTTACTTGCTGTGACACATCACACCTCAGCGTCATTCTCTTGCTATGTCGTCGCTGAGGTATGTGCCCCCACTTTCATTATTAGGCTCACTTTACTTAGTACATATAACTTCTATTTTACTTTAGGTATATAATACAAGTGTCGTTCTCTTGCTACGCCGTCGCTGAGAATTTCTATTTTACTTTATTCCCCGGTGATTTGCTTAGTTTAGATTGTGTGTTATGTTCATTTATAGAACTTGCAGTATAAGAGAAAGCCGAAAATGGAACAAGCATGGATGTGTGACGTCAGCTTACAGAAAGCGGAAAGAAGCGTTCAATTATGTTGAAAGCATGTCACGAATAAAACATGTCCACCTACTGTTTCCAGCATCCGTTACCGTCCTTCTATTAGGAGTCAGGTTCATAGAGAGGTTGGTTGATACTCTACATTGCAGCGCCAGTTTCAAAGCCACGCGACTACCATTCCCATGAAGTATGAACTCTGGATTCACAATTGACAGACAGCCCCTGAGGCCGTTAATGGACATTATTTATCATCGAATTTCAACTCGTCGCGCATAATAAGTAATAGACGTGCTCAGTGATATAGCAAACAATGCTATATCACGGTGCATGTCTACAACCGACATAAATACATCACATCTAGTCCGTATTTCTTGATGCACTCAGGCTATCGAAGATACAGTTGGTTCAGAAGCTTCACTATGCTGTGGCACTGATGGGCGAGAAATATCTTGCAGGGATATGATATCGTCCATTTCAGACTGCCGGACCTGCGAGCCACCTATAGAAGCTGTTGCATCGCTGACTTGACGCAGATTCAAAATCATTCGGCAACCTAGGATGCAGACAGCAGAAATCGAAAAAGCTGGTGGTATTTCATGGGAAACATCCTGTAAGAAATAAAGGGCTGTCACGTTAGAGCAGGTCTATCTTCGATAAAGGTTCGGCCCAAGATCTGACCCGGATTAGTAGCCACGACACTGCGTTGATTAGATGAAGCGACAATATCCTGTTACACATTTACATGAACAAGAGTCCCCAGGTGACAATATGAGGTGACATACACAATATAATACAAGATACTGTCTCTCCACATGACCTGGAGTAATATTTGGCCTTTTTGGAGTATGCGGAATTCCGGTTCTTGTTGACGACTCAGCCCGTTCTTAAGTGCAAGGCCGAATGTGAGACTGTCGAACAGAATGATAGGCAGCCACCAGACTGGAAACCATTTTGTGCCATTTCCTGTAGGAGTACAGTAATTGATACCTGGGAAAGGCTCGACGCTAACTGTTATACGTGTTAATCTGACCTGGCTCAGATTCTGAAAGAATGATGACCCCGTACCATGGAAGGAAATGATGTTTTCGTACAGCGAGAGAACGGAGATTATGCAGCATTGCGTCGCGAAAGCCAGCCAGAGGATTACTTTGATCTTCGAAGAGCCATTGTAAATGGCCGAGAGCCGGATTATGAGGGTTACTGCACTGACGTGTGAGTCGAAATATCTCATGCGAACTTGGCATCCTCCAAACCTTGCATGAAAAAATACAGCAGCGTGGTGGCCCATCCTTGGAAACGAACGTAAATCATGCCTTAGATTCACTACGGTTCAGTGACGGCGGTCAAATACTAATCGTGGTTCACTGACAACTATCAGTTGTACAGCCAAATTTGCTGAGGTCAGTCTTCCAGTGATTCTTAAAGATCATCTGGATTCTAACTCACGTCTGTTACAAGGCTCGGTGAGTAAGAAGGAAGCGGCGGTCAACAATCTCAGAACTTACTCTATGAGATATGCGTGGGCTGAAAAATACTGTTATACCAGTCAATGAATCCAGAAACAAGAGACCAGTGCAAGGGGCGTACCAGCAGACGTCACACTAGAGGAGTTCGATATCGTTAGAAAATCTATGCACAAAATAATGGAAAAAATATGTATTACACAATAAGAGTTTCTGTGAAATACCGTGTCTGTACTGGTTGAACACTGGGCAGAATACAGACGACAACGCCTAAGAACTCACGCAGATATACAATATGCTTGGAAATAAGATGCGTTTTTGCTTCAATGTGGATCAATGATGATATTACAGAAGATGATGCGATAACAAATATAGCCAACCCATATATGTTCCACCTGTGCCGCAAAGAAGCTAAGCCACGAATCGCAAGATGGAAGAATGTTGCTCACCTCCTCTGGTAGCATCATAACTGTAGAAGCACTGTCGGATATAGCGTAGTTACATATAAGGCAAGCTCTTGGACTCACGATGGTCGAGGATGACCAGGGTTCCTGAGACGACTGCTAGCCTTGCTCGTTAACCAGCTCGTTTTATCAAGATAGGACATAAATGCATACGTTGGCAGATATGTACAACTCTTACACGCTCCAGGAAGTGGATGGTTTCTGGGGTCACCATGTTGAGGAGGGAACAGAAGAGCAGGGGGCTTCAAGCAGTAGACTGCAAATGCCTTCGGTTTTAAGCACTGAACAGCATATGTTCCGTATAATCCGGGCTAAGACCAAGGCCCCTATATCAGAGCATCGGGAGTATACATTTACACTGCTTCGTGTAGACGTGTAAAGCAAGGGCTACTGAGTTGGTCGGTTTCATTTACAGCGAAACGGCAGATGGGGCATGTTTTCGCTGATTGTCGAAAAGAGTAGGATAAGTGGTGAACACGAAGTCACATGTAGGTAGTCGAAGGTGTGGACCGAGTGATGCCCTGTCAGACGATATTACGATGTAAGAGGGGTGTAGCTGATTATGGTTTGAGGGATCTTCGCAAGTATCAGGGACGAGCCTTGAGGAAAGTCGAATCGAAAGAACATAGGGATGCCTGCCGATCATATCTATATGAGATCGGCTTTTCGGGAAACGTAAAGACACGATTTACCTTTTAACCTGCAAGGCGTCGCTCAATTCGTGAGGTTCTTGGGAGTGAAGAGTCCAATCCTCGATCATCGCTTTTGTTTTGCTGTGGGCAGATCATTCTGTCTAAACAACCCATGGTGAAAGCGTGTTGGCCTCGTGTAGCTGGGCTCCCCATTTCTGATCCCGCCGCGAACGTCAATTGCGGTCCAAAGAGTCTAGACCTTCCGTCGCATTCAGACGCGTTACCTGCATTTGGAGTAGCCTTCATGAGAGGAAGGGTTTGTATTATCAGTTCAAGATTGGCCCTTGGAGAACATTTGCAGTTGAATGCATCACCTCAAGGCGCAGTGACAGCAAGCACCAGAGAACCCAGGGAGTCCGGGGGTATTACGGTCAAGTTCCTATTGTCCTGTCTGAGCCAGTATCAAGAGATGAGTCTATTTTGCTCGAATGACAAGTAGTGCACGAGGTGAGATAGGTTTGACAATAGTTTAATATGTAGGTCTTGAGTAGAACTAGAACCGCGGCGTTTTGAGGACTTGAAGACTTCTGTGATCGAAGTCACCGCCCTCAAAAATACAGCCAGGTGCTTGAGGACTAATCACGGGCTAGACCTGAGTTTATGTTCGTCAGGAGGCAATTGGACTGAGTGATGGTCCAAAGGAGACAGAAGCACGGCGTCTCGTATGCTTGATGGCTCGTTAAACGTCTATTGGGAGAGTATGACGACATTCGCGCATCAGTTAATGAGGATGAATGTTGATGGACGAGGGAGCCAAGCAGAGCAGCGATGAAGGAGTGGCAGCGCCCAAGCCGAGATCAAGTGACCTCCTTCCCGTTTGGCACACGCTTTGCACCAACGGTGAGCCTGCTGTTATCCGTCAGTTAGTCTTGCAAGCAATACGCTGCATCGCCTCCAACTTGTTCTCTGGTCCCGTCCTCCGTCCTGAACGATGGACAAGCCAGCCGGCCCTCGCCAGCCCGATAAACGCCATGCTGCGTACGAGTCCATCTTCGGTCGCCCCGGGGCTACTCATCACCAGGGCACGCTCCCGCCTGCGAACTACCCCCAATATCTGCCTCCACAGCCTGCACCCCAGTCATTCGCCTATCCACAGCAGCCGCACTCCTACCAGGCGTCTCCTGATAGAAGGACCTCCTACTCCTCCTCCCTCGCCCCCTCCGTCTACGGTCACGCCCCCCACCACCCCCAGCCTCAAGGTCCTCCAAGCGCTTACAGGCAATCGCCTTACTCTCCGCCTCCGCCATCCCACCATGCTGTCCATTCTCCACCGGGCTCATACATGCAGCAGATTCCGGGATCTTACGGCTATCCTGGTTCTCTGTCGCCGCCCGGTGCCGCACCACGCGCGGCGTCCATTGCGAGCAACTCCAATTCCCCCGGCGTCATCGTCCCACCCCCCAATGAGCCTCACGATGGAAGCCCATATCCCGGCTTGACCCCTGCCCAGGCTTACCAAGCGCAGGTGTACCAGAGCAGTCCTACCGCCGGGTCTGCAGAGAGGAGTGTCCATCGAACCTCCGTGGGCCCTTCGGACCGAGTGACACATCCATATCCGCAAAACGGCGCATCTGGCAGCTCCCATGCCCCTCCGAGACTTGGAATCAGCTTAGAGCACGACGACGGGCGATTGGGCATTAATTTCGGAGGCAACAGTGGCAGTTCCAGCGACCAAGGCACGGACGAAGGCAGCAGCGAGCTTCCGTGGGCTCGCAACGACCGTACAGGCATGTCCATTCCCATGCGTACTATTTAGATGCTCATTCCATGTTGGCAGTGACGGCAAGTACACAGAAGCAGCCACAGCACCATCAGCGGCAGGCTTCTGTCGCCGAGAGCACTACTTCAGTATGTCTTCCCGTCGTATTGCCATTAATTGCCAATAACGTTATCTACAGACATTTGCTCTTCATGTCGATACTGCCGCAGCACAGTCAATCCGTTCATCCCTTACAAGCGCATCTCCGTCCTCATCGTCGGTAGCCGACCAATCCCTAACCCTTGTTGAACATTCCCCCACCTCCAGGCGCTCATCAGAATCAGCTCGCACAATGCCGAAATACGGCCCTCGGCGAGACCGCACTGCCCAGGACCGCTCGATGTCCATGTCGGCCGCCACGACGACGGCTGTACGCAGCATCCACGACCAAAAACGCTCCTCACGACCTCCAATACCTTCCTTGAACGAGGGTCGCGGATCGCCGGTCTCCGTGCGCCCACATTCACGCAAAACACCGATCGTATACCCCGCGCTTCTCTCCCGCGTCGCCGAAGCATTCCGCGACCGTATACCAATTAATGACAGAGTTAAGGACGGCCTCACGTATAAGGACGCGTTCGATGGCCGCGAAGCAGTTGACAAAATCGCATATGTTATCAAGACGACGGATCGTAACCTCGCACTTCTCCTCGGCCGTGCACTCGATGCGCAGAAGTTCTTTCACGATGTTACGTATGATCACCGTCTTAGGGACAGTGCCAGTGAGCTATACCAGTTTCGGACTAAGCTTCCGAGCCCCTTTGTGAGTGGAGAGTTGCATAACGGGCAAGATGGAGCTATTAAGGTAGCCCAGGATTCACCTGCAGAGGTAAATATCTGTTGAAGTCTTATATAATATCAACTAAACCCGTTTCCGGTGTTTAGGAGAAGGAAGATGCAGATGAAATCTCTGATGAAGCACCATTACCCTCTGGGGTGTTCACCTTGCTCACCGACTGCTATTCGCCGACATGTTCGCGAGACCAACTGTGCTACAGTATCGCCTGCCCGCGGAGATTAGAACAGCAAGCCAGGCTAAACATGAAGCCTCAGCCTGGGCTATCCAAGCAAATCAGCAGGGAAAGCTTGGGAGATGTTCCTGTGAGTCCATATTAGTTAAAGTTACCCGCTGGTGCTGATGGTTTTTAGGATGATGGCAAACTCTGGATCCACTCCGTACCTCAAGAAATCGTTAATAGCGTCTCCGACACCGAGAAGAAGCGGCAAGAAGCCATCAACGAAGTCATCTATACCGAGCGCGACTTCGTGCGAGACATGGAATACCTGCGCGACGTCTGGATCAACCGTCTCAAGGACGAGGACATCATCTCCCAGGACCGCCGCACCGACTTCTTGGCGCAGGTGTTTTGGAACATCCACGACATTATCGCAGTCAATACGCGCCTCCGCGATGCGCTCAACAAGCGGCAGAAATCGTATGCGGTCGTGGAGCGGCTGGGCGATATCTTGCTGGAGGCGGTGCCGCATTTCGGGCCCTTCGTGTCGTATGGAGCGCATCAGCTTTATGGAAAGTATGAGTTTGAGAAGGAGAAGAACTCAAATCCCGCGTTTGCTCAGTTTGTCGAGGTGCGTCGTGTCGGATATGATTTCATTCGAGTTTGTTTAGACGTACGATTAGACTACCGAGCGCCTTCCGGAATCAAGAAAGCTGGAACTGAACGCGTATCTCACTAAACCGACTACCCGTTTGGCCCGTTATCCTCTCCTGCTGGAGGCTGTTCTGAAGCATACTCCGAACGACAGCCCTGATAAGGTGATGCTCCCTCAAGTGATTTCCATCGTTCGTGGTTTCCTCGGGAAGGTGAACGCCGAGTCTGGAAAGACGGAGAATCGTTTCAATCTCCTTCAGCTTGACCAGCAGCTCATCTTCAAGCCCGGAGAGGAGGTGGTATGTTATCCTTCTTCTGCCATCTCTTGAGTTTGCAGTTTCTAACCATTATTGCCGTAGAACCTACGTCTAAGCGAAGAAGGACGCGAGATGGTGTACAAAGGACCACTCCAGAAACGAGACGGAGAGATTCAAGTTTATCTCTTTGATCACGCACTTCTGTTCACGAAACTCGTAAAGACCAAGCATCATGAACAATTCAAGGTTTACAGACGCGTGTGTATCATATTCTGTGGCTATTTTATCTTTCTTCTAATAACTACATCCAGCCAATACCTCTTGAACTCCTATTGATATCAGCTGCCGAAGACGCGAACGGCACGACGCGCTCTAATCAGCGCAAAACGCAAGCTCTTGTGAAGAGAAACTCGTTCTCTCGAGACCGTACCGTCTCGGGCGTTGCATCCGCCATCACGGTGAAGAATGACGCCAAGGGACAGCATTGGATTAATTTCATGCATCTCGGCCGCAAGTATTATACCTTGATGTTGTGGGCGAGCTCAGCACTGAGTCAGCGCAAGTGGCTCGAGAACATCATGAAGCAGCAGCAAACTATGCGGGAACGAAGTATGATTTTTGATACTGTCACCTTGAGCGAAGGATTCTTCTCAGGTCCCAACAAAGTCAACTGTGCGGCACCATTTAGTAAGTGGTTCTGCACTTACCTCGTGTCCACATATGCTAAGCCCCAACTTAGGTGGAGGTCGACGGGTCGTGTACGGTACGGACGATGGTGTCTACATCTCGGACCTCCGGGAGCCAAATCGAGAACCAGTCAGAGTTCTGGCGTTGCTTGACGTTACTCAAGTGGATGTCTTGGAAGAGTATCAGCTTCTTATAGTGCTCTCCGGTCAGTCGTTCATGGTCCCCTTAGATCTTATCTAAATTTTCCTGGTATTTAGAGCGTCAAGTCATAACTTTCCCACTAGATGCTTTGGATCCTATAGACCCCATGGCGGGTCTGAAGCGAGCCAAGCGTATATCTTCACATACTTCTTTCTTCAAAGCCGGGTTTTGTCTCGGCAGAGTACTTGTCTGCATTGTCAAGTCGAGTCAATTGTCAAGTACGTTCAAGACACTAGAGCCAATAGACCAAAACATCCGTGGCCGGAGCAAACCCACCTTCCGCAAGTTGTTACAAGGTGGCAATGACACGCTCAAACTATTCAGGGTTTGCATTTCGTCTCATTCCTTGCGATGTAGTGACTTACTTCTGTATTACTTAGGAGTTCTATATCCCAGTGGAATCGACATCTATTCACTACCTCAAGACAAAGATGTGCGTTGGGTGTTCGAGAGGCTTCGAGATTGTCGACTTGGAGAGCCTCGATACACAAGGATTGCTAGATCCGAATGACGAGTCTCTTGAGTTTGTTCGCAAACGAGAAAATCTTCGTCCAATGGCAATTTATCGCATCCATAATGAGTTTTTGCTCTGTTATGATGGTGGGCATCTCATTGCACGATCAAGTGAAGTCCTTCTAACCCCTTGCCTAGAATTCGCATTCTATGTCAATAAGACCGGTCGCCGTTCACGAAAGGAGTTTATGGTATTCTGGGAGGGCAATCCCACTGGATTTGGTATGGTTACTATTCTTGACGCGAGTCAACTATATTAACACCTACTGCTTTATTAAGCACTCCACGAACCCTATGTGCTAGCCTTCGAACCATCATTCGTCGAAATACGGCATATCGAGACAGGCCTGATGTCCCAAGTTATTCAAGGCTCGAATCTGCGTCTATTATTTGCAGATACACCACCTTCAGTGGCCAATCATGCAGCCGCGTATCAGAATCCCTATCAAGGTGGATATGACTACAATCCGTACATGAATGGTCCCCCTTCTGCGAACTCCCATGGAAGTTCTTATAGTGGATACGGACATTCTCCACATTCGCAGTACCCTATGCAACGTCCTCCTCAGGGTGTTGGACGTGATGAAATCCTTATGGTATCAGATGATAGGGTACTCGCTCTGCGCACTGCGGCCGGGCCGCAGCGATTTATGTCCGATAATATTTCAATGGCTTCTATACCCCGATGACCTCCAGAACCTCTCCCTGTTACGAAGATCCAGCTGTATTACCATTGCGCTAGTCGCTGTTCTTCCAGCATCTCATCCTCCCCGGCTTAATACTCGTAGCCGCCCGTGTCAAATACTCACGTCTATTAGCATATTTCAGTATCTTACTTGTATCTGTAGCTAGTCCACCACTTGGTAATATTATCACGACGGAATTCATGACTCAAGGCAAGTGGAATCTTTTCAAGTTGTCTCTCAATTCCAGCTTCCAGGCTCTAGGCTCCAGCGTCCTAGAAGCTGTTGCACAACCTATCCAAATAACGGATACCACGGCCCGACGATGATACTGTGGTTAAAAACGACTTTTGCTCAGGCTTCTGAATTGCACTTGCAAGTCTTTTGCTCATGTCTTCATCATCCGATCTATTCAAACGTGTGCCTTTGGATATCAGTCTGATTATTCTTCCGCTGGTGTATGTACTTGGATCTGAAGAAACACGGGACAGGCTACCGCTGCATCTATCAAGCACAGTCAACATTTTGTGGTTCACTTGATTATGAGTCATGAATTCCATGACATCTCGATGATATCTATATTTGATTGGCATCCTTCGATCTGCTGCGCGAGGCCTGGCGGCCTTTCCATCTCTCCTTATAGCTGTCTTTCCGATTTGAACTCTCACGCTGCAAATCCCACTGGTATTCACCCAAGGATAACTCAGCCATCAGCGCAGACTGCGACTCGATAGCCAGTACAGGGCATACGGTAGATCCTTACCTGTGAGATCACATCAATCTTCTGGAAGACTTTTCAAGCACGTATAAAAGATCCATAATGATCCAAAGCCCCCTCAGCGGAAAGCGCCCACGAAGCCACCATCCTCCACTACTTCTAGCTATCGTCGGTGCTTCCCTATAAACGCGATGCCCAAACGCACCTCAGGGTCATTTAAAGCATCTGGGGCATCTACATTCGGTTTAGAGGCCAAGCCTTTCCCCGATGCTCTGGGTTTCGATGATGCATGGCTTCCTGGAGTGCAGAATTTACGAAAATTATCATCTTCATCTCGCGTGATGTTTGCGCTACTTGCATCCTTGGCTATCGTGACAGCTTATAGGACAGCGCCTCATCTACACGAATTCCATCACAGGGGTTTACCAAACGATCAGTTCTACTCGAATATTGTCGCCAACCCAACAGAACTTTGCTCTGGACCGGACAGCCACCTTACATCTTACTCTGGCTATATTGGTCTGAAGGGCGATAGTCCTGACCAGCCAAAACGATCTTTCTTTTGGTACGTGCCATACCTAGCACTTTAGTCCACGATTTAATGCACATAAATACAGGTATTTTGAGGCTGAAAATGATCCCCAGAACGCGCCGGTTATGTGTGTTATGGCCTTTATGACTGAAAAAACGTTTACTTATCACATACTAGACTAACAATTGGTGGAGGGCCTGGTACGAGTGGAATGATGAATGCAATATTTGGCCAATCTCCATGCCTCATGACTGAAAACGGTATTGTCTTCAACAAGAACAGGTGGTCGGAACATTTTAACCTGATAGCACTGGATCATGTAGGAAGATCTTGTTATAAAGTTCATTTATCTCTCTGAATTATATTATTTAAAGCCTATCGGTGTTGGGTACTCGTATGGCACTAGGGTGAATAACAGTCACGCAGCTGCACATGATGTCTATGACTTTTTGCAAAAGTTTTTCAACATCTATCCCCATCTCGTGAAGTGCGATTTCATTCTTCATCCATGAACTTTTCATTTTACAAAACTTATTAACATTTATCAGGAATCAGCTATTCCTTTCCGGAGGTTCATATGGCGGAATTTACGTACCAAATATTGCAACTGTGATACATACACAAAATCTTGCAATTGCAGAGGGCAAAGAACAACAAGGCTCGAAACATATAAATCTCGAAGCCTTGATTCTCAGCAATCCAATTTCGGTATTTGACTTGGAATTACTCCATATTCGGAATCTATGAGCACTGATGCGATATTCGTGTAGAATCCAATGGTACATTTTAGCTGGCTCCTACAGTATCGATGTGTGGACAAGAACGTGCACAATTCAACCACTTGCCAGGAGCTGTATTCAATCCTTCCGTCGTGTCTTGAAAAGATTCAGCTCGCATTCGAGATCTCAACCCCGGGAAATCGTGTGGCAGCTCAGTATCTGTGTGACAGGAAGCTAGCGGCAGGCGATACCCATGATACAGTGTTGGAGGATGTTCGACTGAAGGTCTCATTAAAATTCGAGTTCTTGACGATATAGTCGCTGATATATTGTAATAGTGCCATCCAGACCCAGATGATCCCGCATCCTGCCATCCTGAATTTCCCTGGGCCAATACATTTTTTCAAGACTCAGATACCAAACATATGTTGGGAGTGCCTGAAGAAGTTAACTTCACATCGTTGAGCATGCAAGTGAACGAAGAGTTTTATCAGTATGGTGACATGTGAGTTCGTCATAATATCCTTGTTTATATTTGCCAACGTCATGGTATGTTATTCGATGGCAATTTTCAGGATGCAGCCGCACCATCTTTTATTTGAACCATTGTTTCGCGCTGGAATCCGCGTTCTCCGTGAGTGAGATTGAATGAGGCATGAGATAAACATAACTTACTTGCGTTTTTTATAGATTATGTTGGTGCTCAGGATGCCAACTGTGCTTGGCCCGGTATCCTCTCAAATGTATGTCTTACTTTTGTTTCGAGAAGAATATGAGGAGTTGACCTAAATGCCTGTGATATTTAGCTCAAGCTCATTAAAAGTCAACATCAGCAAGAGTTTTTGGAAACAGACGATAGGCCCTGGCCTAAGCAAAATCGAAGTGGGACAGTCCGAGTAGTGGGTGCAGGTGCTGGTTCCATGACGTATATTTTGTTAGACGAGGCAGGCCATTTTGTGAGCATCCATCTAATATTTTATTACTTCCGAGACATTGAATATAATTGAGTACAGACAGTGAAGGACCAACCAGCACTCGCGAAAAAAACCGTGGAACATTGGGTGCGAAATCAAGATTTTTTCGATGAGTCATAGAGTCAACAATCTGGGTGCAGAATTATGCATTATGTTGACTCTGTTAGTATCCTGGAGTGACCACGCGCATAATTATGGCCCTAGTTTAAAGATCCTTGATTTCAGATATCGTGTATTATATGACACGGTATACTTTCTGCATCTGCAACAACCCTTTATGCACTAATATAAATAGTTTTCCTTGTCGAGTGAGGTCCGAGACAAAATCCTTTTGCAATACAAGGCATACAATTCATCATTCATTGTTTCAATTTCTGAGTCGAAAACCTTCACATTGATATTCGTCGCTGAAGGTTATAATGTACGAAGTCTGAAAGCTTGAGCTTGAAGCTTGAAGATTAATCAGATATTCTGAAATTAGCTCTGTTAAACAATTTGGGAAGGAGTTAGGGTCAAACCAGGATGCGAATCCGTAACAGAGCTTTGAAGCCAATCTAAAATTAGTTGCGATAAAGACTGGTGAGCTGCAGAATATTTTCTAGCTATTTTTACACTTCATTCTTCCTATTTGGTCATGCTTGCCATGGCCTTCTACCATATATGTCCACTTCCAAGCATCTCAACGTTGCAACGCGCGCACTGTCTTTGACGATCCTTCGTGCCGATCTGTGCTGATCCTATGAAAAAGATTGACTTTTGCCATAGATATCACACGGACCTGATACAATATATACCGACACAAATCGACGGCAGGCTATTTTCTCTAGAAGATGATCAATTGTAGTAGCGGCTCGGAAGTTGATCTGCTCAGTGACCACATATTACACCTGAAGCGGATGACTATTAGCGGATTTTAAGGCGACTGTTCGGATAAGCGCAAGTAAGCGGCGTTATTTCTCAGAGTTTTTTCCGTCTTGCAATTGATTCCTTCAATTTATAATCAGCTATGCTTACGTCTTGGAAGAACGAGGGATAAGAGAACCAAGGACGGCTATTGCATAACAACGTCACAAGCACGCCCTGTCAGAGCTTCTCGGGTAGTACTCGCCGTTGAAGACTCAGAGGACCCCGGATGCCGTGATATATGGGCGATTTCGACTTTGTGTTGGCCTTGGAAGATTCGATTGAAGGGGTTTTAAAATTAAGATCAACAACGAGAACATTGGACTATGTTCTGACTCGCTGCCGGGCCTGACATTTGGAAATTCCTAGTTCGTTCCTCGATGGGCCCACTCGGTACACGTCGGTCCACGCTGCTCGAGTGCGGCGGCCACTTGATGGAATGCCCGAGTCCGCTTCCGAGCGCCTTGTCGCTTCTTTGCCACCGGCCCGCCATGGAGTTGCTGGCAAAATAAATGTAGAGGATGCTCTCCTAGCGGGTGCAGCCCGCGGTGCCTCCGGCAGGATGTGCTGTCCAGCAGAAAAGTGGAGAGAAAACAAGGTGGATGGGCCGATGACGACGGCGGCAATGACAAGGGGACCATGAGGAGGGATATGCGGATCACGCATAGCGTGGGACCGCCTTGGCAAGGGATACGCTTGGGCTGATGCCGAGCTGGACAACGGATGAACCGAGTCTCGACAAGCTTTCAATAACCGCACATTCTTTTGAACAATTTTCCTTCTCTTCAACTTTCCCCCTCTTCCAAGCATAAACCTCCGCGCCATCGCGCTCCCACTCTCCTTTCTCTTCCCCACCAACCAGCTGGAGCCTCACCATGAAGCTTCAAGCTCTCACCCTCCTCTCCGCCCTCGTCGCCGTAGCCGCACACAATGTCCATCTCAGGCAGCCGCACTTGAACAGGCGCCAGACAACGACCTCGGTCTCCGCCTCCGTTTCTGCCTCTGAGTCCACCAGCTCCGCGTCCTCCAGTTCCGCCTCTGTCTCGTCGAGCACCACTGGGGGTGTCTCCGCGAGCGTGACAGTTATCGGAAGCACTACTTCGGCCTCCGCGACCACCACTACCCCTACGACTACCCTTCTTGATACGGGTTCGACCGTCCCCCCTCTCACGAGCATCACGTCGGGCATGGCAACCCGTCCGGCCACGACCGTTATCGAGACCTACCTTGCTGGAGCGACCCCCCCTATTGCGGGTGCCCCTGCCCTCCCCACTGCCTGTACGTCTAATCCAATCTTCACCTGTCACGAGCCACCCTGATATTATTTAATATAGTCCACTTTGTCTCGGCTTCATGGCCCCCCCAGGACAAAGTCCCTTCCACTGGCAAGTTTTCATTAAGCATGTCTGTCATCAAAAACACCTTAACGCGTATTTTATTTTTAGATTCTGAAGAGGTACAGCAGTGGATGAAGGAGCTCGACGGTTTTGATATCCCGGATTTCTCACCGACTGCAGATGGCTCGTGTGTTGGCGACCCTGCTGCTGCTGCTGAGGCTGCTGACCGTGGATGGTGGACTTGCGGTGGACATACCCGGGTCACTGGTGCGTACCTATATTTTGATATTGTCATTCGTTTCATCAGCTAACCTCATGTTTTGTAGATATTGTTGCTTGCCCAGATAAACTTACATGGGGTGTCAGCTTTGACGATGGTCCTGCTCCTTACAGTACGCGTTAACATTATTCGCATCTTGCTCTTACTGACGCATTTTCTTTCTCTCTAGCTGGGTTCGCAGCTTCTTTTATTTGATCCTTTCGATCTCTCATAGAACTGACTCTCTTAGGTACCTCCTTGACTATCTCGAGGAGAAGGATATTTCCGCGACGTTCTTCGTTGTTGGCTCGCGCGTCATCGAGCGCCCAGCCACGGTTGTTCAGGAGTATATGTCCGGTCACGAGATCAGCGTTCATACATGGTCCCACAAGGTTCGTCTGACGTCTTCGGCGCCTCATTCAAAATGCTTAAAGTGTCTTTTTATAGGCTCTTACTTCCTTGACCAATGAGCAAATTGTAGCTGAGTTGGGCTGGACTCGCAAAGCTATCAAGGATGTAATCGGTGTTACTCCCACGACTATGCGCCCCCCTTACGGTGATATCGGCAAGTCGCTATACTCACCCTTTGTGTTTCTTAATTTAACTTTATACGATCGTGCAGATGACCGTGTCCGCGCCATCTCTCTTGCCATGGGTATGGTCCCCATTATGTGGACACGCACTCCCTCAGGCGGTGTCTTCGATACCAACGGTATGTGAACTTATGTTTGCTGTATTCCCGGATCTTATTTTTACATCGTACAGATTGGCGTGTTGCTGCCGGCGTCGTGAACGGATCTCAATCTTTTGAGACATTCGAAGCGATCCTGCAGAACGCAACAGCCTTGGATACGGGGTATGTTTTTAGTGTCGAGTTTCGCAGGGTATAGAGCTGACCATGCGTGCAGTTTCATCGTACTTCAGCATGATCTTTACGAGATCACGGTCGACCTTGCGATCGGATATACCCTGGAGGCTGCTCAGACTCACAACCCGGCCTTTGACGTACGTATGGCGACAAGCTTTACCTATCTGCCTACTGACGTTCTTTGCGCAGCTCATGGCCATTGGACAGTGCATGAAGATGCCCGATACTGATCTCTATCTTGAAACTACGACCAATACCACGTTCCCGTATACCAACCAGACTAGTGGCGGTGTTGACACTGACGGAGACGGCACACCCGACTCGAAGAAGGGGTCGTCGTCGTCTACAGTCTCGAATAGCAACAAGAGCGCCGGCTTCGTGACGTCGCCCCCTGTGTTGAGTGCGCTTGGGCTAGTTGCAGCGGCTGCCCTCAGCGCGATGCTGTAATGTTTGGGTGGAAATCAACGCTATTACATTATCGGTTGCGGGAGCAACTGCACGACCGTGGACGTTAATGGACAATTTACCAAGCCGTTCTATATAGGCTAATCTAATGCTGACACAGTGCTTAGTACCGTCTTGGATGCTTCATGTGTAGAAAGTATATTTTCAGAGACGCATGACAATTGATTTGGATTATTCAAGGAAGTAGAGAGATAAGATAAGATTAGCAAACAAGCGACGGAAATGGCCGCAATGGGTGGTTTCTCGTTCATCTCGGCCCATCGCTCTATTGTCACCGCCATTGGCGCCCCACACTGCTACTCAACTACCCTGATACCGTACATCGACTGCACCGGCGCTTACTGGTCTTCTTCTCCTCCCCGCTGTTGCGCCCGCAGCACCCCCCGCCCTGCATCCCCCGCTCGCCTGCCCATGTCGTCGCTGATCACCATCGTGCGCAACAGTGCGTCGCTCCAGCCTGTTTTGTTCTCCCTCGCCCTGAATAACCATGCCATTGCGTAGAGTTCCTCGAAGCAATCCGATCAGTCAACCCCCCCGGGCGCTGGAAGATCCTGGTCGTCGATGACTTCTCCCAGAAGTTGCTCGGCTCGGTGCTGAAGCAGTTCGATATCTTAGAGGAAAATGTCACCCGTATGTCCACCGGTCGTCGCGCCGTGTGCTGAACGCTGAGTCTGCACCCCAGAGATTGAGAATATCGCAAATAACCGCGAGCCGCAGATAGGCTTTGAAGCCCTGTATCTCCTGATGCCCACCACCCAGAATGTGGAGCGCATCATTAGAGATTTTTCTGAGAATCGACAGCAGTATGCCGCCGCTCATCTATTCTTCGTTGAAGGCGCGTTCAAGTGTCGCCACAAGTCATAACCACGCTGATGTTTCGCCTTAGGACTCTCCGAGCAACTGTTCAATCGTCTAACTAGTTCTTCCGCTGAGCCACACTTAAGAACGCTCAAGGATCTCTTCATCAACTTCTGGGGTGCGCGTCTTGGTTTTTCATTGGTTTCTATGTTTATTGACTGCACCCTAGCTATCGAAGCCCAGGCCTTCTCCTTGCAAGACCCCGGCATGTTCTTCAATATCTACAGCCCCCCGCGCAACGAGCACTCCTATAAATCCGCCCGCGACCGCCTAGAAGAAGACCTCCGCTTCACAAGCAAAATGATAGCCAACGTCTGCATCAGCATGAATGAGTTCCCCTACATCCGCTACTACATGCCGTCCCACCATCTTCCTCTTGGCCCGCTTAAGCCCAACGAGCAAACGCGCCCTCAGCCTCCCCCCGAGAACTCCAGCCGCTGGCGCACCAACCTTGCACGCGGTGCAGATGCGCGCGCGTATGAGGCCGTCGAGACGGACTTCGTGACGAAGATACTTGCTTTCATGGTGCAAGCCAACCTGGAGGAACACAAGAAGATCGACCCCGAATTCGCTGTACGCGACGCACACTCCGCCTATTTGTTTGACTACGTTTACTGACGTAGGTGCATGCATAGAAAACGCCCGACTCCATCCGCCCGCGCTCGACGCTGCTGATCACCGACCGGTCCATGGATATGATTGCGCCTTTTGTGCACGAATTCACCTACCAGGCCATGGCCAATGATCTCCTTCCCATTCAGAATGGAACGAAATACACGTTGGTTTATTCTTTGCAGTGCGTTCCTGTGCTCATCTACTTCAATAGGTACAAGTTCCAATCATCTCTGGGCGCATACGAAGACAAGACAGCCATTTTGTCTGATTCTGACACTGTGTGGACAGAAATCAGGCACATGCACATGCGCGAGGCCATTGACAAGCTCATGTTGGACTTTAACAAGTTCTTAGAAGACAATGCCGTCTTCAAAGGGTGAGATACTCCGTTCTTCAGATGAGCGCACTTTTAATATTGCCGGCAGAGAGGGTGCGGCTAATCTGAACGACATGAAAGAGATGCTTGCTAGTCTTCCGCAATACCAGGAACAAAGAGAAAAAGCGTGTCTTCTTGTTGTATATGTGCTGCTTCGTGCTAACATATGCGGATAGTTCTCTCTCCACCTAAGCATGGCCCAGGATTGCATGGCCATTTTCGAAAGTGAGAAGCTCCCACTCGTAGGCAATGTTGAGCAGGTAATTTAGAGCATCGATATCTGTGTTGCCTGTGTCCTGATCAACGTTTCAGTGTTGCGCGACAGGCCTGAATGCAGAGGGAAAAACGCCAAAGGGACTGGTCGAAGAGATGGTTCCACTGTTGGACAGCCGAGACGTGCTGTACGTTGCAGCGATTGCATCCATTTATCTAAATATTAATTCAGCCTTTTGGGGCATTTAGCAACATCAGCAAGGTGCGCGTTATTGCGCTGTATATTCAGTACCGCGATGGTGTGCCGGACGAAGATCGCCGGCGACTGTATCAGCACGCACGGTTGACGCTTGCTGAGCAGGACGCTGTGAATGCGTTGACGCACTTTGGCGTTCGTGTAAGCAGGGTGGGTGTGGCCTTTTTCTATTTTGCACTCGAATATGGACTAATACTTGACGATATAAGGGCCCGAATGACCGCGATACGAAGAAGAAGATCAAGCAGAAGCCCAATAAAGAGGAAGAATACGAGCTTTCTCGGTTTAAACCTTCTCTCAAGACCATCATTGAGGTATAATTTCCAACCCTCATCTTCCCTGCACATCTACCAAACGCGCTTCTCCTTCTAGGACCAAGTAGCTGACAAGCTTGACAACTCCCTCTTCCCCTACGTGAGAGAAGCGCCGTCGCATGCAGCGTTAGCACCTAGTCTTCGCTCGCCCCCACCGCAGACTACGTCGCTACGCAGCCAGAAACCCGCGTGGCACCGCGCGCCGCGACCTGGTGCTGCTGTGAACGAGAATAAGGAACGCATCTTTGTGTTTGTCGCTGGGGGTATGACGTATTCAGAGCAGCGGGAGGCGTATCAGCTGTCTACGGCGCTGAATAAGGAGATCTTCATCGGTGCGTACTTTCAATTATCGTGAACTCAGAGTCTGGACTTCATAAATTGGAATCCAGGATCGACACACACATTCAGCCCCCGTGAATTCGTAGACGATCTCAAAGTTCTCGACCTTGGCGGAGTTGGCTCCCGGGCCCTCCCTAACGGTCTCCGCGAGCTTAAATCCGGACAGAGGCCATACCAAGAGTACTACGACGAGAAGTATTTCACCAAAGACGCCGCCTTGCCACGACCGCAAGCTAGTGCACCCCCACGCGAGGAACGGCACGCAGTGAAGATGTCCCCGACGCATTCGTTCTCTGGTTCTGTGAATTCCCTTACGCCATCAGTGAAGGAGGAGAAGAAGAAGAAGAGAGGTCTATTCCGATTCGGTTAGGTGCAGAAGGGTAGGTAGGGTACTTTAGTTGTGGTTTATGTATGGTATGGTAGTAGTGTATTATTGCTTGAAGGATGTAATGTGATCGTATACCTATAATTCATGGATGGACACGTTTATTGGATAATGTTTCTGCGCAAGGACAGAGAATCCCTGTGGTGATGCGGAAGCTTGCCACAGCAGGAAACTAATAGGAAGTCTACGGGGCCAGTTTCAGGCGAATTGAGCCAGTACGAACCTTGTGGAGGAGGGTTTCATATTCATGCAGGGAAAAAACTTAACCAAGAGGAGGAAATCAATAGATTGATACGTGAAAAGAAATATCCTATAATAACAAAGAAACTCTCTATGTCGTGTACTCCATCTTGGCTATAGAGTGGTCAGCAAGGGCGCAGATTGTATGAATATATGGACTTACTCTCGTGCTTCTTCGCCTCCCCGACTTTGCGCGCAGCCTTCGTCAAGTCTTCCTGGTTGACGTACTCTCTGTCGTCGCGAATAGCGAACAT
>JASFDH010000579.1:0-21831 GCA_036937195.1 Nidularia pulvinata
GGAGGATTTCCTCCCGGCAAGAAGATTGACTGGTCGCTAGTGAAGTTATGAACATCTCAGCGCCTTTATAAAGACCTGATTTTGGACGCCAAAGCCTACTTTATAGTAACTTCGACAGGTTTTGAACCTTTAGGTAGATCAAACTATGTCAAAAGGTTCATTTATCAGCAGTGTATTGAGTACGGAAGAGTATACCATAGAGGGCTGGATTCCTGCCGGGAATTTGATAATTTCTGCCCAAGTCTGATCTGTAGAACTAATATTCAGGACCAGTTTTCACAGATGATTCCGGAAAATTGCCCACTTTCACCGTGCACAAACTGATGGTCAAATATACTTGAATTTTTATCGAAATCCGCAGGTGTCATCTTCTGAGGGACTCTTCCATCGAATAGGACCTTGCATTCCTTGCCAAGATCACTGGACGGAGCTGCCGAAACCGTATAAACGAAAGATGACAACGCGAAGAAGGCCACCGTCTTCATTTTGGAGTGGAGCCGAGGTCGATCATATTTTCAGAATCATGCCACATTTTATGAAGCTTTGAGAGCTATTATTGACAACGGTAGAACTTCGTTGAATCTATCATTGTCCTAGAACGATTGGTCGGCAACATTAACCCATGACCAGTGTAGGAGCCTTGGATGGTGAGATATGCTTCGAAGGAGTGCTCACCGTGTGGTCATCGTGGTGAATCGTGGCACTGCGGGATAATCCCGGCAGCGCTTTACATCCGTTTTGGGATATTCAGTACTAGCGCCCGTGTTCTGCCCACCTCAAAGTGCCTCAAAGGGCTAGGGCTCTCCTATACCAATCCTCTCCGAACGTACAATGTTGATTCAGGTCTTATTACTAATGCTTATTAGTAGCAACGTCAAGCCTGGCCCAAGCGCTTACGCACTGCTATTTCTGCTATTTAGTCTCGGAGACGCTGCCAAACATTTGCTACGTTTATGGATCATAGACTTTGCTTTTACTAGAACATACATGACTCTAAAAGTCTTAGTCTCTGGTCGACGTCCAGTAAAAACGAGCTGATCACCTTGAAAAGGACAGTTTAACTGTTATATATCGGAAGTCAAAACTGAAGATTGTCTACGAACAGCTTCCACCGCTAGTAATGTCACTGCCTGTTGAACGCTTTGCGCTCACAAAACTTCTTTCCTTATAGACCTGTTCTGATTCAAACCTAATTGATAGCTGGCTTTCTAGGTGCAAATTTAGTCTATCAAACGACTAGTGGTTGTCAGAATTTCATATGTTTCAAATACAAACGTTCCCCATGTCCGAAAACTGATCCAATTGCCTCACTGGTATTCCACGTTCAATCTATGCCCAACGAGATCCTGGCCGAGATGTTCTCCTATCAACCTGTAGGATATCTGCGCTTCTACGCCGCGATTATGGTCCAATTTGCGCTTGAAGAATATCGCAAGTTCTATCGATCTCACTCATGACATTACCCTGCAACAACTACACCATCACCTTAATACCTGCATCCTACGCTCTGTGGAGTTGCCATTTTCTCCAGAAATTGAATTGATTTCAGCATTATGCCCTTCATTCCCTTTGACGAAATCTTCGTATGCTCCCTGTGCTGGCAGCATTTTTGCTTCGAGAAAGAGGCGCTAGAAAGATTAGTATATGGTGGCATCTGGGCTCCCCCCGTCCATTTGCATCTTCTTTTATTTATTCGTATCACCGGACCAATTCATGGACCATTTTCACAGCCCTCGGGATCTTGCAGCACATTTCCTTACTCGTTGAGTGTGTCCTGCTATTATAATAAGATTTATATTACAAATCATAAAAATGGACCACGAACTCAATAGCAATATTTCAGAGGATTCAATTTTGCGGACCATAGACAAAGAAGTGAATATAATAATGAGAACAGTTACGAGCAATGTAAGTGTGATTGAGATCTTGAGCCATGCTGAACGCGAGGTCGGAACAACCATCGCTGCGAGAATGAAGAAAGCAACCCTGGCGGAATTATGGTACTGTCAGCAGATGAGAGGGCTGTCGACGACCTCGACGTAGCGTCCCAGTGCGGGATTTACTTATGGAGTGGATGAAGTCCCTGGCTTGTGAAAGATATCCAAACTGTTGGAGATAATTGCGAGCTTGCCGTGCTACCCGGATAGGAAAGGAGCAAATGCCGGAGCGGTGCACTGCCTGTCTTAATTGGTGTATTAGTTTCGTATATTCGCACTCAGTTTGTTTCATTTATTTACTTATAAACGAGGTAGATTACTATTTGTATCTTCACTCGTTTATCACCCTTATAGCATTTTGTCCCTTGTTGGGACGTTATTTTAACACAAGCGTACATCATCTCTTGACAAGTAAATTTAGAATTGTCTTCTAACGTGCTGCTACTCTAGACGGATGGAAAATGAAGAAGATAAAACCCTTGCGCAGTACTATCTAGACCATCCGAAAATGACTAGAAGGTGTGATAAGACATTATCGCGAGAAGCTTCTGTCAATCCTACAGGAGGGTAAATAGCTACCCTCTGATGCCAGAATCAATATCTATTGATAGTAAGAAAAGTACCTACGACGAGAGCGGATCCAGCAGTAAGCTACACAAAGAGGAAGATAGTTGAGTTTTGGCTGTAGTGCGGGTCAGGTGCCAGTGCAACCGTTGATTCTTCCTAATGGATTCGTGGGGTAGTAGCAACAGAGTAAGATGCATTTTCAAGCTTGTAAAACAGTCGCCTTAAATAACTGCATTTAGAAATCGCATTTTGGAATTCAAACGTTCATCGCTTCTGTAGTGTCTTATCACAGCAATGTGAATGCTTTGCACCTATCCATTGTTGTCTGGGATAGGGACAAAGGAAGCCATGTCTGGAAAGTCTGCTGTCGACCAAGGTACTTGCGTACTGCATGACTGGGTTCCTTAGGTGCACACAGCTCTTTGGAAGTATACTCCATGCCTTTTCCACCATATCAGACACACAATTTAGAAGATGCCAAGGACAGTAGTGACATCGATAGTGCAGCAATATGCAAGGTTGGGTGTGGATTCAAGTGTGACGGTGCTTCTGAAATATCTGGAGACCGTCTTGATCTTCTCTTAACTTACGTCAGTCTTGGTTTTCAGCCGGCAGAAATCGGCAACCACATTGCCTGATCGCCACCAGCATCAGTATTTGTGGCACTAGGTGCCTTGCAACGTATGCCACAGACCCATGACCATCAAGATTCCAGGTTCTTTGAACGGGCTTTGAACTCAAGCATATGGCACCAAAAAGAATCCTATAATACGCCCACAACCAGGGACAGGTAGGCGTCGCGATTATACACATACTTTGAGCAGCAAGTTCATCCAGAACTTTCAAGTTCAAGTTGCAATAACTTAGAGACATGTCTACCTCTAACGATGAGGCATTACTGGCAACATTGGGTTACAAACAGGAACTCAAGCGCGACTTCAGTTGGTCTCAACTGCTGGGCCTTAGTTTCAGTCTAATCGGGGTTGTTCAGTCTATTGCGTAAGTTTATAAAGTATTCCCATTCAAATAGTAGATGGTCTTACCTTCCTGATGCTCTTGTAGTGCTGTTTTGATATATGCAATTCCTTATGGTGGCCCAGTTGCGATGGTCTGGGGAGTGCGTACGATCATATCATTACCCTTCATAGTTCGCTAATAGTAATCAGTAGTGGGCCGTGTGCTCATTCTTTCTAGTAATGATTGCGCTGGCATTAGCGGAACTATCTTCAGCTGCTCCAACGTCGGGTGGCCTGTACTATTGGACTCATAAATATTCACCTCCACATTACCGTAACTTGATAGCGTGGACAGTCGGGTGTTGAGTCGCTTTTCCTCTGCAGAAATATTGATTGTTGACTTGTTTTTTTCCTGCTCAGACATTAACACAGTGGGATATATGGCTGGTGTTTCTGGATCAGATTATGCCACCTCAATTATTATTCTTTCTGCAGTCACTATTGGAACAAACGGAGCATATATCCCAACCAACGGACATATCTTGTGAGCTATCTTGTTCTCTGTTCGGTTTTAGACATTCATTGACAGGAAACGATCAGTGGAGTATTTTGTGCCCTTCTGGCATTCCACGCTCTTCTTGCGAGTCTTCCGACACGATACATTGCTCGACTCCAGCCTGTGTACCTCTGGCTAAACATCTTGTTCTCCTCTTTTCATTATCCTGTATTACATTTGAAGCTTATATACTTGAATAGGCTCTTCATTGGCGTGATCATTGCTTTCCCTATTTCGACTCCATCAGAGTTCAAGAACCCAGCCAAGTTTGTTTTTGGAACTTTCGAAAATTGTTCGTACTAATATCATCTTCACATTTATTTAAAATTCTTACCCATGTCTAGTATCCTTATGGCCTAATGGATTTGCGTTTATGCTTTCCTTTCTGGCTCCAGCATGGACGATGGGTAGTGTTTCCTACACAAGAAATGCCTTTATTGTGTACTAAGCATGTTATAGGTGGAATTGACTCGGCTGTGCACATCAGCGGGGAAGTACGGGATGCTAGCGTTGCCGTTCCTCGTACAATGGTAATATCCACCTTGCTGGGTTGTCTACTGGGTTGGGGTAAATATATCTAAAAGCACGGTTTCTCCAGAGGTGCTAACTTTACATTGACAGCTTGCAATATCGCCGTTGCGTTTAATATGGGAAGCGATATGGGTGCAATTTTGGCAGATCCAATTGGCCAACCTTTTGCTACCGTGTGCCAGATATCTCTAGCTGGTGAAATAAATGCTCATTATATTGCAGATTCTATTCAACAGCTTTGGTCAGAAAGGGACACTCGTTATCTGGTCGTTCATTATTATCACTTTGTAAGTTCGCACACTCTTCCGTTCTACCAATGTTCAAATGGCTATTGTCTTATAGAAATATGAGTGATATGAATCTCGTAAGCGTATTCATGCTTCAGTTCAATACAAGTACTAAATTTAATTTTTCCAGTTAACTGCGGCTTCCCGCCAAATGTTTGCGTTTTCGCGCGACGGAGCTCTTCCACTGTCTTCTTTTCTTTATTGCGTTAATAAGACCACAGGAACGCCAGTTGTAACTGTCTGTACCTGTGCATTTGGGGCAATGCTTTTGGGACTTCTTTCTTTTGCGGGACCCGTCACCATCGGCGCAGTCTTCACTATGGGAATTGTATGCCAATATATTTCATTTTCAGTACCCATTGCCGCCCGCTTACTGGGCGGAAGGTCGTTTACCAAAGGACCTTTTGATCTCGGGATACTGGTGAGAAATTTGCAATCTCAAATCTTAGTGCTGTCTGACTATTGTATAGAGTGTTCCGGTTGCTTGTACAGCTCTAGTCTTTATGGCCTACATGATCATAATTCTTATGTTCCCTACGAATCCCGGGCCAGCAGCTTCTGGAATGAACTATTCGGTTGTTGTTGTAGGAGGTATTCTGCTGCTCAGCACAGTGTACTATTTCTTCCCAATATATGGAGGAAGGCATTGGTTCACTGGCCCAGTTACGACGACTGGCCCTGCAGTTGAACAGGTGCTTGAAGATGAAAAAGATACGAAGCAGGGGTTGTCGGAGAAGAGTAGTAATGAGGGATCCATCGGTGCATAACGAAATCCGTTGCATTGATTTTCTGCGATTTATTATTAGTATGCAGTTGCCATCTCTTTAACTTTTTGTTTCCTGATCTCATTTACTTGTTCACTTAGTGGTACGGCACTGATACTAATGTACTTTGGACATCATAATTAACCTTGCAAGAAGAAATGTATTTGTGTTTGCAAATTCTTATCAGAAAATTATGGAATGACTTTATGTGAATTGTAATCATATTAGAATCATTCAACAAACTGACGGAAACGAGAAATCAAACCTACAATGGACTGAGATACTTCAGGCTGCCGGTACATCGTTTGGCTACACTTTCAAGGCTTCTGATGAATTTAATAATCTTAGCGCCGGACTGGGCCATTTTCGTATGCCGGTGGTGACTAGCTTGCGAAGTAGAGCTAGAGCTTCAGACATCTCCAGGTAACGATATTCTGTTCACTCAACCAACACTGCATGCCATTGAAAAGACTATCTTAATTTAAACTCTAAACTATCTCAAAAAATAAAGTCCCTAAATAAAGAGAATATAGACACTAGTCAAATTTATTCAGACTTCAGACATTCCGTGGCGATGCACGTCTCCCTTTGAGTCAATACTTATACTGGATCCTAGATTTTGAAGTTCAACGGAATTTGCAGTAATGGTGGAAACAACTTGAGTTGTGAATTTCGTTAATCTCTTCGCTTAGAAAGGCTATATCGACTTAACAATAAATACTATGCCATTCCTTGAGCAATGCGGAATATGACGAGTAACAGAGCAGTTTCCTGATAAAAAGATCAGTGTTCAAATAAGAAAAATTCAAAAGTAATGACTCACTTGAACAAGTCAATAATAATAAAATGCCAATGATCAAATAATTTATAATTTCAGGTAATTAAATTCCTTGCCTCTCCATTGGTATGACACAAATTTTGGCTTTCAGTAGCATTGTGTAACCCCCGAGTCCATATAAGATATGCGAGTACGTATGTTCCTAATGAGGAAATCAGACGCTGTGCTGTTTGGTCCTGAAGGTAAAGCCAAATAATGCCGTCGCGCCTATCGCGATTTTCCGTCACGAACCGTCACTAAGAGCCACTGGGGTTTTGACTTCTTGAGGCAATTTTCGTCTCAACATGCTGGATTCTTGAGTACTTTCATCTTACATAACTCTTGGAAATTTCGCTAAAGGGATTTCTGGCACCCTCATTTCACTGGAACGTGTCTTCCCAACTCTCATTTCAAGCGACTTCATCTAGGCAGAATTTTAACTTCTGAGAGCACCCAGTTTCCATCACCGACTGCTTTGAAATGACTTCACTTCCGATTCTTACAGTTCTTAATGTCCCTACTGTGACTTCGTATCCTTCCATAACCTGTTTGCAATGGTCAGCAGACGGACAACTCTGTTTTTCGGCGAAAACAGCCGCGTACATAATGGTGAGGTTCACAGCTTGAGTGCTGTCCTGTTTCTCATTTTTATTCAGACTCCAGATCATGGCATTAACTTTGACAATAGCTCTGTAATCAAGTCCTCTCTCAGCAGAGATAGCCGCGAAGACCATCTGGCGCTAGGCTGGTTTAGAACAATCATCCAATTCGACAAATCTTTAGCGTTTAGATGGCCCGAATGTTCACAAGGTGAATTAATATCTTTTCGCAGGAAGTATGAGTCTGAAAATTCCCTTCAGAATGGGGAGCCGCGTCACTGGGATCGATAGACGTGACTTTGTGGGCTGCGGCCTTCTCCCCGAGCAATTTGTCCCCCGAAGCTGGGTAACTACACTTTTTATCAATATGCAAAGCCATATTCTAAAGTTTCATGCAGATGTATCTTAGCAGCTCTAAGCTCCAATATGGATTTTACTTTATGGACAGCGACGAAGAATTGCGTGAAAGGCGAATGGAACAAGGTGTGTATTGACCTAGCTCTATCGTACTACTTCTCTTATCGATGGCAGATCCTAGACCTCACACCTTTCCTGATCGAAATATATTCATCTTCGAGCAGCACAGGCACCATGACAGCCCAGACTCTTAAAGCGCAAGTCGTCAGTGCGTACCATGCTATCCTCATAACAGGGTATGTAGACCTTTTAACACTCATATATAGGCATAACCTGGACATCTCAGACGGATTTCGGCCTCTTCCCTGCCTCAGATCTCAATGGCTCCCTTCTCATTGCTGGAAATCGAGCCGGGTCCTTGATCTTCCTCAGGTGCGTAGGTGAGATATTCAGCCAGGGATTGTTACTAATTGCAGCTACATAGGTATAAGGGCGACCAAACTGTTGATCACGTTCATACGATATCTGTGGCCGATAAGTGGATCACTCAGGTCGCATTCTCTCGGTGGAGATTAGTAGAACCGGGAAAGTGTGAGTTGCCTCTTATTCGAGTAGCCTGAATTAAGTTATGACTCGATCTATGCAGGTGAGGGGTATGTCGCGTATGGCACTTCTGAGGGCGCAATAGGCCTCGTCAAAATCACCCAGACATTGCAAGATACGCCATCAGATTACCCATTTGGTCCAGAATATTCGATAAACGCTGAATTTGAGCATTTACCTGACCTGATTTCTCAACCTGACAAGTCTGGTCTTACTGCTCTAAGCTGGGTAACAGCATCTGAAAACAGAGTGAGTTAAACTTTCTCTCCTTATTGCATTTCATGCTTACGACCAATTGCAGCAAATACTAGTTTGGTGCAAGCCGGGTATCGTTCACCTCTGGTCGTTCCCCTCCTCCGAATCAGCATGGTCAGGCTCTCGTTCTCTCCCATTGGAAACTCAAAAGATCTCCATCGCCTCCGCTCCGTTCCACCCAGCATCTGGTATCAACTATGTCCAAGGGAGCGACAAGCTACTCGTAACGCTCTTCGACGGCTCCTTCCACGTCGTGCATAATCTTTCCAGCGATCCGTCCTGGACTGCGAAGAAGGACGATACGGAGATGGATGAGGGTGATGATTCCCTGGTGGGAGATGAGGACAGCGCGAGGGAGACGGTGTCTAAGGTGGCGAGAGAGGTCTTCGTGAAGACGGAAGCTGGGGATGTGGATAAGGACGACGTGAATCGGACTACAGGAGCTCTGGGATACGACGGGGGAGCGGTGTATGTGTGGATCCACGAGTGAGTTATACCTTTTTTTTCTTTTTCTTTATGTCGGTTGGCACCCTGGTGCTCATCAGCCGCTTTATAGGGCATCTCGTCCAGCCGACTTCAGTTACAAACACGATGCGCGACACAATAGCATGCTGGTCGTGGCGCAGATGTGGGAAGACGACGACGACGACGCACTCATAAACGATCTTTCCGATCTACTGCACAACGTCAAAGCAGGTTCGTCCCACACGTCCCTCTCCCGATTATGTCGCTAATCCTACTTCGCCCTCTCAGGCTCAGGTCTCGCACCTTTACATTTACTCCGACCCTATCTCGTCCACCTGCGTAACCCCCAGAAGCTCAACACCCTCCTTCCTCGCTTGCTATATATCTTGCGGCGCAAACTTGACTCAGACCATTCGACCAGCATCGTATTCCCCAAGTGGCAGGGTGAGCTAAAGCAGGTGCTGCGGCAGAAGTTCAGGAAGAGCCTCACGCGGCACTTGTTTGGCTGGGATATCGTTTTATCTTTGAGGATGCGCCTTTCGTTGGCAGATTTTTCTTGGGTGGGTTATTTTCTTTCTACTTGAGGCGTGTGGTGAAGGATGGCTGACCTACGATGCGCAGAAATTGTCGGATAATGAGGAAAAGCGAGAGCAGTGTGGGAACGTGGCGCAGACACTGTTGAATACGATATCGCATAGGATTCTGCGAACCATTATCCGACACCTTGTAGCGGTGGTGGACGTTCTTACACGTATGTCGCACTTGGGCCTCTTGATTCCTGCTAAAGTGATCCTTCAACTTCCCTTCTGGATACAGCCAATGACGTAGCCTTCGTCCTGCGGATGGTGGTCCAATCCCTCTTGCCAGGTTCTCCAGCCGATCTCTCTCAAGAGGGACAGCATCTATCCTTGCTCATACAACCCCTCATCCCGCGGGACGCTGATTCGAATGCTATATCAAATGAGCTTAACGAAGTCTGCCCTGCTTGCCATGTTGAAGTACCGTTGCAAGATATCACCACGGCGGTATGTCCGAATGGGCATGCGTGGGGTACGTCTCAAGGCAGTTTCTCGTTCTTACTGTTGCTTATGTTCTGATATCCCTTTCTTCAGCGCGCTGCTCAATCACGACATTCATACTGTCCACCCCCTTCGTTCGCACTTGCGTGGGCTGCAGCAGGAAAGCATTCCTACCTCTATCGGCACCCAACTCAGCTGTGGCTCAGACTATGCTACCTGCTGTGGCTCGAGGCTGGGTCGTTGAAGAACTGCTGGAGGCCGTTCATCGCTGCTTATTCTGTAACAACAGCTTCGTGAGCGTTCTGTAGGGATGAATAATGGGACCATAGAAGGTCTGTTTCGCTTCGTCGACGAGTCTTCAATCAGGACCTGTACTCATAGTGATGGATTATTGGTAAATAGGACAAACGCCGTCACCGATGATAGATCGGAACCTCTGAGACAGAGGCCCAACCGGTGCCGCACGTGGAGATGGAAGGCGTATAGCGAACTCACGCAGTATCATGAATCACTCAGTCAAATCGCAGAGGCTTATTTGCAGATCGCTGGAAATCGATGCTGAGCTAAGTCTCGGGCCTCATTTAGTCCATAACACAGGTCAACGATAAAGCAGAGTGATGATAAAATACATATGGGCATTCCTAGTTATGCTTGCTTCGCGAATCTTAAACCCTTACATAAAGTCCAAGCATCTAATAACCAACGGAGATGAGATAATCGCCGAGACCTTCCACTACGGGAGTGGCCTCTGCTGCTTGTATAGGGGCGACGTATTCAGCGACAAGGACAGCCTGCTTTGTCTTGACTATCACAACACCATCGGCCTGGCGATGGGGCACGCGATAGATCAATTCACAGCAGGAATTCATACAGATAAGACACGTACCGCCTTCTTCAGGTAGATACTCCGAGTATCGGTGCGAAGAGTGAAGTACTTTTGCCCAGCAAGCCGTAGACCTGAGCTTTGCACGGCATCTAGGTTCTTGAAAGCCCCGAGGATCGCTTTCTGTTCCTCTGCTGACAACTGTCGGGCTCTCGGCTCAGATGCACCCAGGATAGTAACGACGTTCAACTCACGGTATATCCTGAGCTCGTTGCCCAAACACCACCCTGCAGCCCAAGAATTGCAGCCCTGCTGATCTTCCCAGTCCCAACGAGATTGGTATCGACGTATGCTGTAGAGATGGTTACACTGTGAATATCAATACCGAGCTTGCAGGGCTTTCCTACCTTGCCAGGACATAGCTTATGAATTCAAAGTATAGGAAAGGGGGAGAAAGTGATCAGAAAGACAAGGGGGTGCGGACTGCGTTGATAGAGACGAACAGGAGAGGCAACCCAATTATGTCAGGGCACAGCACGGAGATCGCCCCGATAAGATTACGATGGCAGTCACATGATCGTATGTCTCATCTGCACTCATTTGACAAATGCTTCGGACTCTATTGGGAAGCCGGCCCGGGTTTTGCATTTTGCATTGTCTTTCTATCCGCGCTCAAGCCCGTTGCAGGTACTGCATGAACATCTGTCTAGCGTACTTCAAATCACAGTGAAATTGGCATAGTGAGGCTATCTGGTCAATTAGGTTCCGAAGATCTGGTGAACAGGGCTCGCAGGACGTGTAGTATTAGCTGGGACCTTTTGCCATCTAAGTACCTTCAGAAGAGGTTATCTGACTCTTGAGTAAGTTTGATTATGAATAATTTTTTGAGTTACTTATTTTGGCGTGTAGGGTGTCCATATTTCTACATATGTCGACTAAACACCAGGTTGAGAAATTACCCTGAACCGTTCAAGGTTGGTATAAAACTCGGCGGCGTTGGAACTTCCGCACCGATGTCACCTTCTTTCGTGCCTAGCACCTCCATCAAGTCCTTTCTGCCAAACATGTGGGCCGCTTGAATAGCGTTCGGAGTTCCTTGACGAGGATCAGCACCTTTCTCGGCGAGTGCATACACAACTTCATTGTAGGCTTTGAAGACGGCGCCTGCGATGATGGATTGTCCCAAGTCATTGAGGCGATTGGGATCAGCTCCACGCGAGAGCAGTTCCTTGGTGAGCTCCGCATGCCCTGCGTAAGCCGCTAGCATCAACAAAGTGTTTCCTATCGGCCATGTTAACTATATTTATGCTACGAACAACTTAAACCCAGTAAATAAATGCGCACCTTTGTCATTCGTAAGATTCACTGGAAGTCCTGCATCGATCGCTGCTAGCAGTATCTCAGAATCTCCTGTACGGGCCGCCTCAAACATGCGGTGTGCAAATGCAAGGGTTTCCGACGGTAAGCTTGATACATCGGACTTTGTAGGCTGAACTTCTGCCTGCAGTGATGAAAAGGTCAAGTGTCTGGTAAGGCTGTTGCCTGCATACTAATCCTCAATAATTAACAGACCATTGGACGTTGTGAATGACAGATGATGAACGTGGAGATAATTCACGCGGGAGATCTACGCGGCGGAGGTATTTAAGGGCTTGGATGCAATCTTGGTCATTTGGTAAGATTGCACGTGACGGATAGCAGGATTGTAAGGCTTTACTAGCGAACGGTGTAGTGTACATTGGCCCCAGAATATACCAATACATACAAAGAGAATGATGATACAAACTGATGGTGATTGGGTACATACATATTGTAGGCAGCGAGGAAGAAAGAGACTTGAAAAACACACTAAAATACAATATTAAAACTAGCGTACGAGATGATCGATGCCATCCGGAACCTACAGTAAACCATTATGAGTAGGCTCGAACGCAGGAGTAATACACGGACCTTCCAGCCATGGGTATTTGCAGCCCTCTTGTATCCCTCTAAAGCTTCCGAAACGCCGTATGGTCTGTAAAAAGGTCAGCATATCGTGTGGATTTCAACGAAGGAACGAGTCCTACTTGTCCCAGTCCCTAGAGAGTCTTGCGGGTTTGGGATCCAAATTGGAAATGGCAAGCTTGATCTGCATAAGTACGGCAGGGATGCTGGATAGGAAGACTGATATTATGAAACTGAAGTAAAAGATAAAAGACAGGGCTTGCCTGTAGCTTGGAAGCCATCCTGAAAACACCTCGTAAGATCATCGAGTATGCTGAATAAGCAATGTAAACCACGTACCATCTGAAGTCAGAAGATCCATGCAAATTGATCCACCTGAGTAACGCGAGATCGTGTAAGTAAGCAATTGGAGTCATAAGCAAACAACTCGCCTCCTGTAACATGCCCTCCTCCACCTTGAATGAAAGGTAGGAATCGAGGAGTCAGGATCCTGAAAAACGGAGGGGCAATAGGGAAGGTAGGCGGGAACCGAATTTCGAAAATAATCGAGTTCAGTTTCCTACGTGAAATGGAGAAAGGGTTAACTATGAACGGTTGACATAAGGGATGTAATACGCTGTGACTTACTTTGCCTTCAAATCCTTCGCGATCGGAAGATCTGGGTCAAACGAATGCATCTCCACAATCCATTGGTAAAGATTGTCCCCAATCAAGTCAGGCGGCATGTACCAACCCAACTCCTTCAGGTTGACAGCGTTATCCTGCTCCTTCAACATGCTCTTCAGCTCACGCTGGACCGAGACAGATGCACTCGAAGATGCCATTACTGGAGGAGGCATCAAGTTCTCGACAGCTTTCTCGACCCATGTCGGATCGTGTTTCCAGTCGTCTTTGGGCCTCTGCTGAGGTTTTCCTTTCCCATTTGCAGCAGCAGTCTTGGAGGCAGAAGATGACGGAACGCGGTAGCCATCATCAGAGTCGTTCGCCTTGACTGCATCCTGGTTTGAAAATGACTTGGAGGGCGCTGGCGGTTTCGTCTGAAAAACGGCCATATCCTCGACATCGTGGTCTTCCTGTATGAATTCTGCCCTTCTAGCTTCTAGGAGCTTCTCGACCTGATGAGATGGTTCTGGAATTCCGATCGACTGCCTACCCAAAGTAGCAGGACACTTAGGATCGTGTTTAACCATAGGGATAGAACCCTTCATAGTTGTTTTGCCTTTCTTCGGAGACCCATTCGCGTCCGTCTCGCCAGTATCGGCTACACCTCTTACGAGGAGATAACGGCTGAAAGAAAGTTGAGATCAAACACAGGAAGAGGTATGACAAGTGATAAAACTTACCACATAAGCCAATGCGTATGCTGGACAACATAGTATGGACTGCTGCTTACGAATTGAGCCGGTAGGTTCACAGCTTCAACAACGGCAGTACAAGTCGTTGGCATGATTACACTCTTTCTCCAAGTTGCTCTGCCAGGTTGGGCGTAACTGCCCATAGAAGTCTCTGCATCCTTTGCCATGTAGACGCCTATCAAACGGAATTAGGACGTGATAGGTACAAGATCATACACCACTACACACCATTCCCGTATGCTCTCCCATGGGCAATAGTTTTGAACCAAAGACCGTGACGAATGATCTATATCACAGTTAGGGAGATGTATCTAAATTGAAAGCTAACGCACGGAATGCCAATTCTTGAGCGGCGAGCCGTGAAAAGCCTATCATATCCTCCATGAATATCAAAACAGTGAGAGCATTAGATAAGGGAAAAATCATACGTATAAGACTGGGAACTTCTTGGCGTTTTTGTCCGTCTTCTGTGCCTCTAGTGTAGCTGCTTTGAATTTTGCCTCTGCATCTGGTGCTCCAACCGCAAGGCGGAATTGTCTAACATTGTTATCTAAATCCGGCAAGACGGTCCTCAGATCCAAGAATTATGGGACTAAAAGACGCGATTTCCGTACCCAGATTCTGAATGAGCTCCTCTCCAGCGGTAATTTCTTCCAAGTGGGCGGTACACGAGGCAACACACCTACAAATCAATACAGACAGAACTAATATTGGAGCCAGTAACGGCACTTACCACCGTAGAATGGACCATGCGGCTGGGCTAATCGATGGGTCAAGGTCTTTCAACTTAGGTTTCGACTTGCCTGCCTTCACTTTCCTGGACAGATGTTTCTTCATGTCCTCGACCTAAGCGTACATGAACAGTCTATAAGACACGAGAAGTAGTGAAACGCTTGAAGAACTGACCGAAGGCAAGCTGTCAATCAACCGCGCAATGGCGACTCTCATCTGAGAAATGGATAATAGTTAGCTCGAAATGCTACGCGATATACATGCAGGTAGTCTGACCTGGCGAATCTCCAAATCATCAAGCTCGACGAGGCCATCGGCACCTACTTGAGCAGGTGGCTTGGGCAGAGGAGCAGAGGGCTGAGCAGAGTGTTGAGGATCCATGCCAAATGCTATATTTGGTTGTGAATATAAGACAGAATCTGGTCCAGGATGGGGCACCCGCAATCCTAGTCCTAATGGAAGCGGGTCATCCAATGCCCCCTCTGCGGCTGATGCGTAAGCCAGGGATACTAGCAGGTCAACTGTTCTCGGGTTGTGGAGAATCTCATACTGAGGAAGAAGTAAAAGACGTCAATGAAGGGTAAG
This sequence comes from Nidularia pulvinata, assembly GCA_036937195.1. Taxonomy (NCBI): domain Eukaryota; kingdom Fungi; phylum Basidiomycota; class Agaricomycetes; order Agaricales; family Nidulariaceae; genus Nidularia; species Nidularia pulvinata. The sequence goes on from JASFDH010000579.1 coordinate 15,153, forward strand.
ACGACTACTGGAGATTAATGTCGATGACATACCTCTAAAGAAGGGCCTCGGTTGAGAGAGTAGTACTGGTATGCGCACAGCTTAGAGTCACAGACGTAGGGCTTGAGTGCCTCATAATCGGTGTTGAGTTTATTGTGGCAAACAAGGCAGTACTGCGTGCAGAGCTGCGAGAGAAGTCAGTCTTGCCTAGAGTGAACCAGCGACAGAAAACGTCTTACGGATAATCTACGAATCAGGTAGCAGAATGCCGTCAGGGGCAAATTAATCGGCTCGTCCTTGCCCAGTCTAGCAAGAGGATCGTGGGGAAGAACAGTATTCCGCGCGAGCTTAGATTCCGCCTTATCAGCAGCAAGGATCTCCTGAAGAGAGAAGGGAGGAATGTCAGTATTATGGACTCAATGCAAAGACAAAATAAAATCCTACTGCTTTCTTCATGCCAAGAACTTCCGCATCCAACATCTGGCACTTCTCCACCTCCGCATTGAGCACCTCTGCTCCTGCCCATCCAAGACTGAACTTTCGCCTGAGCTGCACGACCTTCAAGAATGCTTGATCCAATAGGCTCTCCATCGAGCTACTCAAGCTAAATGTCTCAAACCTTCCAGCATCTGTCTCGGCGTCCTCCTCCTCCAATATCGCCTCAGGAGCACTGGGTAATGTCTCTGACTCACAATCCAGGTCGTCGTCATGGCCGGCGGCCAGCATCGTCGCAGCAGCCGCGGCCCTTTCTGCCTCAAGGCGCACCTCGTCTTCCGCGTCCTGCGTGATGAGCCCATGCTTCCGCGCCACCTCACGCGTATGCTCTTCGCTCGGCTTGTACTTCCCACTAAGCCCAACCTTAAACGTTATGCTAGTCCCGAAACGCGCGGCAGTGGGCGCGTAGGTGCCGTCGGCCTCCAGGGCGGGATAGACTCCGTGGAAGCCGGAGATGAGTAACGTGAGGTGCTGGGAGCGCGAGAGGAGGCGGCGGTCCCAGGCCATGAGAGCACGCGGGGGAATGGACTCGGAGAGCGTGATAACAGGTAGAGAGACTGAGAGTACAAAGTCGTCTCCACCAAGGCGGATCAGGCCAGGGCGGTAGGAAGTGGCAACTGTTTCAACGAAGTCTCTGTGAGCATGACGGTCAGCTTGATTTCGAGGATGTCAGTGAAGAACAGCTACCTTTGGAGCGCAAACATCACTTCGCTCTGCGTGATGTTTCCTCTAGCTTCGAAATCATCGAACTCGTCAAAGGCAGCGTAGTCATTTGCGACGGAGCTATCTTCATCATCTTCAAGTTCCGTGTCAGTATCGGATTCGTGGACACTGATCGATATTTTCTGCTTGGCAACCGCTTTGGCAATGGACGACAGCAGCTTCTCTACGGTTGTTCTAATGGGACGAGCGGGCTCTTCCGCCACGCCTTCTATACATCGCTCAATGTTCGGAGGTGCTGGTTTTCCATCAGGGCATGAACAGAAACACATATGGTTCTTGGGATATTCGGACGTGTCTATGTGCGTAGGCGTGACAGTTTAGATGGCGAAAGAGTAGAAACGACGCGCGTACCTGAGACAAGAAAGTGCACTGTGAGCACACTCCCAAAGGCACTGTGCTCGATACTAAGATTAAGGGTGCCTTCATCCTCACCAGGGCTGGCGTCTATAGCTTCATTAGTGTCTATTCCATCGCGACTTTTGAGTAGCGACTCACCCTTTATGCGTAGACCATGCAAAATCAATCCGTCCTCGCACTCATCTTTTAGATCGGCGAAATCTGCGTTAAATCGTCTCCTGCCTTTAAGGTGAGCATTCTTCTCGGGATTATAGGCTTCCCTGGGCGCCTGTTGAACGACTGGTACGGACTGCACAGCAATATTGTGCGCAGGCCATGTCTCATTTTCGTCGACATCCATCATATCGTCTGCGTCGACATCTATCGGAGTGGTCTGGGTAGATCCAGCAGAGCCTTTCGAAATCAAGAATTGGGAGAAACGGTTCATCAGTAAACTATGTAATACGATGGTGAGGTGATGGAAGTTAAAATAAGGAGACAATCGCAGGCCCCGACACGCTTTACGCGCGTGATCCCAGTCTTAATTGTTAATTACATACCATACCCCGTCTTCTGGCGTTTTACTTTGGGATTGTCTTGTATTTTGGGGTCCAATTCAAAATCGAGATTCTGTCCCGCAGTTCTGCTCCTAGTGTAGGGCGACATAAATGCTTCTGGGAGCCTTTCAGAAGGTCTTCAAGGAAGTTACAGAAAGGAAGGAGTATACAAATGAGAGATGCAGCACTCAGAGACACGTTGCTGTTAAGGATTGGAAATGAGATCGCAGGCTCGAACTCAAATACCATACACGATCGGAGCCGCCCATTATATTTGTGACTCGTGACACCATGATATTTGTCACAGTCGTCAGATCCAAACCCTTCTGCACAGCATTGTCGTGACATTGACTAGACCCTGACGGGAGATAGGACTCGGAGAAAGTATCAGAAAGGGAATTATTTTATTCTGTCTATACGCTATTTTATCTTATTTATAGCACCACTTCTCGTACCATGAACAGTAAATTGTTGTATTCTCGGATTGCAGATACTGCTCTTATTATAATCATAAGTTTTGACGTTGTACCATTATCATCACCGTAACATGCTCGTTCAGAGGAGGTTGATGTGTATTCAGATCCCCTGGTCCTGACTTCAGTCTGATCTAATTTTTCGGCTCTTGAAACACGTACTGGCCAATCGGACCTCGGCCTATCAGTATTTGTCACAGGTTACAGCAACATTTTACATCTTCTGTGCAGAAGACTGCATACATACCTGCCTTGACATTAAATTGTCATCGAATTCATATCCTGCGGCTGCGTGCATTATGCATCCTTGTGCAACCCTCATGCTTGTTCAAGTTATTACCACCGCTTAGATTTCTCCGCCATCAACGATCACTATGTCATGGATAAGAAATACAGGGTAAGATTGTTTCACGAACGTGCACAAAGCAGCTGTGTTCTATTTTTGAGGAGAGCAGGTCTGCTATGCGTTAAAATTCGAGTTCGAACTGCTCCAGAGAAGTATCTGGAAGTACTAATCCGCATAGCACGAGCGCCTGGCTTAATGTAACGGCGTGTTTGTTCAGTTCTTACTGAGCGCCATTAGCAACACCATAGCACCTCGCCGAGTTGATCACTGTGGCGTGCCTTTTGTGGGCACCCGCCGTACTGCCTCCCTGCAGACGCTGAGTGCTCCTGAGAGTCCTAGCCACTCAAACTACTAAGTCGCAAGCAGCCTTCCTAACACCATGGCATCCATACTCACCTACAAAGGCCTAGCCGACATAGTCGTTGCTGCGATCCTCACTGTGAAGCCAAGCCTCATCTACGAATCTTTGCCAGCGACGACACTCGCGTCGTTCTCCGGACTGGTGCGTCATTTCTCTTCTGCTCTCCCTTGATCCAGCTGGAAGAAGCAACGCTTCTGATATGGTTTGCGCTGTGCAGCACGTATCAAATGCGGAGATCGCGCCTGGATTCAACCAGGCCATCGCGTGCATGGTAGCCGCCGTCGGTGTCGGGGAGATGGTCGCTGCGAGGTCTGGACCTGCCGCTAGGCCAGCTATCTGTATGTACTGTCCAGGAATTATTGTGGTTGCAAATGCTGACAAGAATACTTTTCTCCAGTCGCTATGAATGTGGCATGGGCGGTACTGGGCTACGCGACTTGCGCTACGCCGAGAGAGTGGGGACTGGGCAGCGCGACGATGCTGATGACAAGTATCAACCATACTCTTATCAGCTTGACGATGTACCTGTTTGACCCGGCGGCGTTGAGTGGCAATGTACCCGAGACGAAGAAGAGAAGATGAAGAGTATTGCGTAAAACCGACCCTGGCATGTCATTTTGTATAGGTGGGAGCTTCAGCCCAATTCTGAATACGCACTAGTATAACGTGTACATATATTTAAAATGTTCTGAGGAAGAACCTTCTGTCGTATCAGAAGAGAATTACATATAGGTATGCACCTTCAAAAACACCGGGTGCAGTAATCGTCATGTCCCAGAGACTCGTCCTGAATTCCAGATTCTACAGATCGGTTTAGAGCATGATTGACATATGTAATGCCCTTTCTTTCCTGCAACAGGGTAGAAGGCAGTGCGAAGAAATGAAAAGTGTTGAGTAGAAATTTCCAAGAGACATGATGGACGTCGTGTACAGAAGCGAATATCAGGATTCGGGATGGGATGTCTGTCGCAAGCATCAATCATCTCTCTCCTTCGCTACAACATCCATCTCGTCTCCGTCTTGACATTCTGCTGGCCCTCGACGGCGCTATTGATAGAGATTATGGATCACCACTCTCTCGACGAACGATGGACTATCAGCTCATGATTCTTTGATAATGTGGAACGAGTTCGGTTGGACCGCGTGTTGTACGTTTAACCCAGGGGACGAACTGGAAATTCAAGGGGACTATGAAGTGGGTGCGTTTCCAGATTGGTGCACTAGTGGCAGGAAAGTAGGAAGGCTTCTGGTACGTTGAGCACGGCTCTTACGCTTTGACTAAAAGCCTATATCGTCTGTTCAACTTGGAAAGTGTCTAGTCTATCTTATTGGACATTGGAGAGTGTATCGTCGTTTTACACTCTGTGAGGTCTATGCCTCTCGAACACCTAAAACTGGGAGGATGTCGCGTCCTCCGGCTTGTTCTGTCAAGGAATGTCCTTAACTAGCTTTCGCGTCGCTCGCAGTGGTTTGATGGCTGCGCATCTCCAGACTGCATAGCTGGGTGTTCATATAAGACAAAGGATCAACCCGCTGTTTTACCTCATGCATCAACGCCGCGTCTACTTCTCGAATGCAGGACTCGGAAGTACTATAGCTCGCTTTTAATGCGCAGTGTTCCGCGAATGAGGTGCTACATGAACAGTACACCTTCAGAATCAGATAGCATAAGCAACGGCCTTCTCACTCAAACTCCTTAGACTTTTCCTCATGCTTAGCTCTAACCTTCATATTTCTCGTCCATACGATGCTCCAATAAATTGTCGGTGTTACCCATGGCGTGTAAAAACATCAATGTTACCTTCATGAAACGCGACTGAAGTCGGCGAAAGGTACGAACGACTGGCGTGGGACTCGGACACCAGGCACTACCGTACTATTCAAGTGTGGCAGGAACAAGAAAGTGGACCTAACTCTGAACACAAATCCAATCAGGTGACCGGGCGTACACCAGCGCCGGCTCTCTGCCACTGATTGATCCAGCAGTCTGTCTATCCACGGCGACAGTCTTCCCTTCTTCATGTCCACTTTCAATGCAAAGAAGGTCACCAGTTCGAGGCGTAACTCGGTTCACTGCGCCGCAAGCCTTCGCTGCAAAACTCCTCCGGAATTGCACCTAACACCTTCGAGTTCGGGGTCCTGTTGTTCGGTCTGCATAAACTCTTGTTAAGGACGCGAGTTCGCGCCCGTTTGTGATACCGCACTTTCTACGATGGCATCCCTACTCAAGTATAAAGGCCTCGCCGACATCTTCATGGCTGGGCTTCTTGCCGTCAAACCGATTCTCCTTGACCAATCTGCACCGGCTGTGGCATTATCAGAGTTTTCGGGGCTGGTGCGTTCTTCCAGGCCGCTATCCAGAGGCGTTTTTCTAATCATTCGGTGTTATATGTAATAGCCTCTATCTTCAGCAGCGAGCGCGCCTGCCTTCAACCAGACGAATGCATGCATGGTAGCCGCAATCGGAATAGGGCATGTCATTGCTTCACAATCTGGGCCTGCTGCCAGGAAACCTATATGTTCGTCTTATCCCAACTCGAGCCCTGGTCTTGGTTGACTGAACTCGTTGGGTTCATTCTTACAGTCGCGATGAACGTGTCGCTGGCGATCATGGGTCTCTTGACGTGTGCGACACCAAAAGAGTGGGGACTGGCAACTGCTACTCTGTTGATGACGAGCATCGGAGACCTTGTCTTCAGTTTGATCACTTACTTGTTCGACCCGGCTGTGACTAGCAGTGGGACGCCATCCAAGAGAAAATGATTGGAGGTCACGCTTTCACCAGTACACTTCATGTGCGCAGTGGTTGTAGAGGGCTGAAGGTTACAAGTGACTGTTTCCAGATCCTCTCTAGGAGGTAGCAACTAAATGTTACTTATGCTGTATGTACCTATTGGAAGGAGAGATTTTACGTACTTAGTCTCCCACCGCTCCGCGTCTGTCAACCAAATTAGATTCCTTCAGGGACAGAGCAAGCCACTTTCATTCCTGCATTCACGAGACAAGATGGATGCTACTGGGAAGAAGAGAAAGGTGGATTCAGAAGACTCCAAGCAAGTCCCCAAAAGACATCGCCAAGAACTCCTTAGTCGGTACTTTATTCAAGCAGCTACCACCTCTTCCACCACAACACCTACCCCCGCCTCTGCTACGTCCATCTCTGCTGCTGCCAGCGCTCAACCACCAGTGCACTCGTTATCTGAGCTCCTCGACTTCAGCTCCCTCGATACCCAGTCGGATATCTCCACACGCTTCGCTGCAATAGCACGCGCTCTACTGCACGATTTTCGTCTAGTCGTCACATCTGGCGACAATGACAGTGAACATACTGCTACGGAGTTTCAGATTCTCGAGCTCGAGTTCTACCTGCAGAAAAGCGAGTGCCACGTAGATCCTTTTACCCATGGGA
>JASFDH010000580.1:0-21830 GCA_036937195.1 Nidularia pulvinata
CCTTGAGTGGATAACTTTGAGACCAAGCTAGAGGCAATTGCAGACTTTCCAGATCCTGGACTGCCAGTAATCCACATGATGTTTGGAGTACCTTGACCTAAAATACAATAACAGGGAAAGTAAGAAAATCATGTAGTTGTAGCCTCTTGAATACACATACCAGATTCATCCAGCCATGTATCAATCTGGTCAAAGAGCTCTTTTCTAGTACCTTCCATGCATTTTGGCCTATATTGAGTAGCAACATCAGTTGGCTTCAGCTCCTGAAGTTTTCCATCTATATCATTGAAAGTGTTGTGAGTGACATAATCACCACCAACATTGGTGATAATTGATTCTTGGATTGCAACATTTGAAGCACTATCAAATATTGCAGCCTTGTTGGGAGGTGATCGTTGCGAAAACCGAGATGAAGATGGGTCTGACCTAGAACATTCAATGTTATCGGTGAGTGCTGTGAAATGGGTGAGTTGTGTGTGCCCACCGAGTATGCTCCATGCCCACAGGAAAACTTTGAAATACAGACGCAGTTGGAGCTTGTTGTGGCGCAGTTACAACCGTGCTGAGAGGAGCTTGTACTTGCGAGACCACTTGCGAAACATAGGTCGAGGGAGCTTTTGTCCTGTCATGTTAAATGTTATCGATACTTGCGGAAAAGACTCCAAGAGTTTCGTGTGCGCATCGTACCTATCATCCGGAATGTTTAGGGAGATTTTATCCCGAATACCAGCTGCATCCGTTCCCGCTACTGTGCCCTGAGACATCAGCACTCCTGAGATAACTTGCTGGGATGCAGACGCTGTTACTCCGCTAGCCACTTTCCTTTGCTTTGAAGAGCTTCTTGATTTGAGTTTTGCGAATATTTTCATAGCGATGAGAGGACAAGAGTCGACGTGTTATCGGATGCTGATGATCATCGTGAGGTTGATGAAGTCACGATACCATTTCCCATGGTATACCCTCGACGCACGGACCTTGCTCTACCGTCGATTGACTTGCTGGGATTACTACTGAATGCATTACGTACCATTGACATATCACGGTCTACATTGTCATAGACCATAGTACCTTGTCTATCTATTCATAAACCCTAGCTTCCACACCTTTCCGTTCTAGCTCTTCGCACAACTTTGACCACTTTCTTCGACAGGCATCCAGCTAGTGCCCGCGATATAGTACCATCACCTGCACGGCTCCGGAAGAAGAGAATGCACAAGACGCATAGCCTAAAGTGTCATGCAGCTCTCAGTAGGAAGCAAAGAGGCGGAGACAGAAGGTATGATGCTCATTCTGAACCTGCATCCTGTATCGCAGATCCTGGACAACTGTTAGCTCCTCGGAAAGGAGGATGCGTTGCCATTAAATTGATATTGCCGATGGAGGTCGTCTTGTTAATAAGGGCATTGAAGGCGTTGAAGACGAGACCTCTGAGGTCTATAAGGTCAATGGCGAGAGGAAAGGGCCGCGGACTTACGGCAGATCGAGGGGGATCTTATGAATGTCCACAGAGCCTGACGTGGCGCGAAAGTGGGCGGGGAATCCAGAATGCTAGTCGGTGCCAAAATCACCGATGCTGCAACTGACGTCGAAGGCAGAGAAATCCATGTCTACGAATACGAAGGTTGATGTCAGGCATGTGATGGCAGATGGAGAACTTGATGCCGCGATATACTGGCGAAAGATGGTGGGCGAGTGCCTGATTCGAGAGCAAGATCGCAAGCAGACTACACGAGAATTCGCGATATTGCTGGATCTGAATGAAGATCAGCCGACGGTGACAGAGGAAAACCATGAGGTGTAGCGTATTTTTCCGCTCATCCAACGTTGCATTTCACTCATGCGCCGCGCTCCGTCAGCTCGTCGAACGTCCCGTTCCGGGAGACGTCAGAGATACGGCGATGAATCTCCCTCCCTAGCAGACGAGACCTAAGAACACGATACCAGTAAATACCAACAAAATGATTCAGAAGGAAAAGTCATAACGAACATTTCGTGTCCCGCATCCCTTGAATGCACGTCTCCACGCATCAGCCCTTCCTCCCCTTGATGCCCTCAAGTCCTCATATGCCTCTTCTTTGTAGTGCGTATCATCTTCGACTAGCATGCACTATGTGGGCTTCCGCCGCTTCGCATCGAAAGCCGTCAGTGAAACCAACCGCGGTCGTATAGACCATCTCAAGGTGGCTGGACAGCGGGTGACTACTGTGCCAGATTCGAGTGCGACGCCGTAAGCAGACTTCACGGGACTCCACGATAATGCTGGAATTGAATGAAGATTAGCCGATGATGACAGAGGCTAAAGAAGACCTGCAACCTACCTTTCCGGTCATCCAACATCAGATTTCCCTCATGTGTTGCCCTCCGTGAGCCCGCCGAACCCTCCCTTCCCGGAGACAGAGTCATGGTAATGAAACTTCTTCCCGAGTAGACGAAACCTGACAACAAAGATATCGGCAAAAGCCAATGAAAGTAAAGAAAAGCCGCAATGCACGTGTCCTGCAGAATACCCTCAATACTACGGCTCTACGCATCCACTCCTTGTCCTCTTGATGCCCTCGAGTCCCCAGACGATTCTTCCGCGCAGTGCGTACCGTCTTCGAGTAGTGTGCACCATATAGCTCCCGCCGCTTCGTATTATGAATTGACAGTGGAACCAACACTGGTCGAGCAGGGCATCTCATACGCGGCTGGGCAAGATCTAGGGAAAGAGGAATAAACATTTTGTCCTGAAAAGCATGAGTAAAGACGGCATACCTTGAAGTAGAAAGATACTAGAATTCCTCGTCGAACGGGCAATCTCATATGCCACTTGGCAAGGATGTCTTGGGAAGTGGAGCCAAGGTCATTTTTTGAAAAGAATATGCGAACACAACGTACCTCATGCAGAAAAATATCGGAAATCCGTATGCAAATCTTTCTCATAGTTCTTCCGTGCGCTGGCTGCTCGCACTCTAGGGACAAAGCTCCAACTGACGGAGAGCCGTCGAACTGAAGATACTCTAGACCGGCATGGCACGGGGGCAAGTCGGCGACTTGGTCCTTGGGGAGATCGTCAAGTAGGATGGTGATCTGTAATAGAAGAAGAGGAAAAAGAAACGATCGATTAGTGCACGATGTTTAATGAAAGATGAAGGAAACGAACGTAGATGGGTCCCTTACATTACGGCGACAGCTGGACGAGTAACACTGTGATACAATCGTCCTGCACGCTGTCACCTCCTGGTAAATCGACGGTTAGGAGACTGGCTTTGAGATAAGAATAAAAGGCTCACTACGCGAGCGCCGGTATGTTGGGTGAGAGAATGCTTCTGGTTGACCATGAACAGCAAGTGTATGGGCATTGATGGTCACAATTCTCGAAAAGAACGGGACGTTCATTCGGAAGCACGACTTTCATGGTAGAGTAGGCTAGCGATCGCCGGAGATGAGGGTAGTTTTTGTGACGGTAGCAGGAGAGTAGATAAGTCCCAAGAGAAGGTGAGGAGGACAATTTACGGCGATAATGCGTTCACGTTACCGCCGATAGCCAGAGTAATCGCGTATTGCTCAATGATGAGGAGCAGCGGCCCGAGTTTGAACAACACCTAGACATTCTATTGAGTTTTGTTGGAGCGAACCACTTCTCACGTACGCTCTACTTCTTCTGCCACCTCGCAATCCACTTCCCGCGCCTAATGACTCGGATGCAACTCCCTTCGACCCACCGACATTCCCGACAACCTCTGCACCCAGGGACAAATCCACCCGTACCGATGTACTGGCTGGCACTCCCCTCCCTTCGCGTCTAATACACGGCTCTTCTCTGGCTGTGGTAGTGTGACTACACCGCCGTCCTCGATGCAGCCGTTGCAGTCCACAGATCCATTTTACGTAATTCTCGCCAAGCACTCATCTTCCCCCGACTTTCGAGCATGGACGGCCTCCACACATATGGTGCCTCGTGTGAGCTTTGAGATGGCAGGAGGAGTGACGACGGCCCAAATCTGGCCAGGAAGCATGAACAGACACCAGTGAGTGTTAGTTCTTCCCGCTGCGTCCGCGTTCGACTTCTGAGTGATTATATTGCAGGTAGACAAGTGATTATCATCAAGCTTCGGCTTACTGAGGAACGTTCAGTCACGTCTAAAGCTCTGTAGCCTCCCAGCGGGCTGTTCACCACTCCTAACGGGACCAATTACATCCATTGGAGGTGCATGAAGTGAGTCTCCACTCAGCTCTCTAATCTCTCAATTTAACCAGCCCTTCTACCCAGGCATGGGTGTGGAATGTTCTGTTTGATAAAATCCCGCAACCAGCAATACTAGTATGTCTCGTACCCTCTCTCCTTCCCTTCCCTCACACCCAACCCCTTCTTCATAGATTATTCTCTATCGACTGCTGGCTCTGGCTATTCATGACTAGATTCTCTATCGGCCTCATAACAAGGTAATTCTTCCTCTTCCTCTCCCTGCCCGACACATATTGACACCCAAGCAGCGTTAAGCTCATCGACTTTTTCGTCATGACCCTCGTCGGGCTCTGCACTATCGAGGATCTCTAGGAGACGTTTGGCGACCCCAAGATATCTACAGTGAGTCCTTCGTCCTGCTCCCTCCCTTCTCCCTTCTCCCTCCCTTCGTCGTTCTCCCTTGCGCCCCCTTCCCCCTTCTTTCAGTCTTCTCCCCTTTCTCATCTTTCTGCCTACGCACTCACCCACATCTCTTAGTGCGACTAAATCCGGTGCTAGGCCGCGCACATCGGGTGACTCATCGTCCTCCACATCCTCGTCTTCATGGCCTCTTTCATGATCAACTTCCTCGTGCTGAACCACTCTAGACAGGGCGACGCATAGATGAGCCCTTTCTTCCAGGCGAATCTCGAGGGGAACGATTTTCCCGGAATCTTTTGGGTACTTCCTTCCCCCTCCTTCCTAGCTTTGACTAATGTACTCCGTTTAACCAGCAGAGGTCGCCTGTGGCTCGAAACTGACCCTCAAAAACATGGGCTGGGGAGGTGGCCTCCTCCACTTGCACGTGCAGACTTTCCCCGCCGGCTCAAACCAATAAGTCACCTGCTACCACTACAAATACAGCAACGAGTGGGTCGTCCTGCCCACCTGGAACGAGGCCCCCTACGATCCGAACACCGAGCTATGGACGTCACCCGGCTAAACCACGCGCTCACCTCGCGGAACCTCCATTCACACATGGTGCTCGCGCCCGCGACAGAGCTAAACTACGAGGTGTTATACTATGGGAACGATAGGATTGAGGACCAGGGCAACCACTGGGAGATCGAGGCCTTGGATGATATCAGTCGTGGCGCACGGGCGAAGGCGGATAAAATACATTCGTTAACGACGAGGTTGAGGTCTAAGCATAAGTGCTGGGTGGTATTTGCGTGCAGCGAATGCGATATTGCCGCAGTGAGGGTTTAAGCAGGTAGAGGTGAGCTGGATAGGGAGAATGACCCTGGGAATATACATACATATTGGAATGTGAAGAGCCATTGGAATGGCCGGCGTGAGTTTCCTTCCTCCGTTCCCTCTTTCCCTGCCTTAGTTTCAACGCTAATACTGCCTCCAGTTCCCGCAGGGTCGTACAAATTTTTACCCCTCCCTCTTCCTGCGCGACTTCTGGCACCCCGACGTAGCGATGATGACGTCGAACAACGTTCTCATCCCGGACCCGAACCCGGAGGATATCCCCGCGTACAAGCCATTCGACTGCCCTCTTCCCCTTAACCTGCAAATATGTGGCTGGGACGACACGTAGCTCAAATGCTACCTAATGGGCGCGCTAGTCATCAGGTGGGGAGTATGGTGAGCCTGGTGCCGGCCTCGGGGCGGCGGCGGCATATGTGTTGAGGAGCAGAAGAAGTATGTAGATATGGAGAATAAGAATACCCTTTTCTCTCCTTCAGGCCTGAACGGCGGTTTCCCGGGATTATACTGGGAATGCGTGAGGTATTAGTGACAGCCAAAGCTAACGATTCAGGCGTGATTCGTGTTTTGACTGAGAAATGATTCATGGCATGATTCAGATACCTAAATCGTTGCTGAATTGTAGGAGAGTTATATCGTCGTCGAATCAAAGATTGACAACAAGCATTCCACTCGTTCATCCCAGGGTTTTACGCTAACCACGATATTTTAGGGTGTGTACCGAGAATTTGCCTTGGGATGCCTCGTGGATATAGCCAAAAATACTATCCATGAGCACTACCAATTGTCGAGGCGATATATATATCTGACCGTGACAGATGCTACTCACATTTCGCCGAGAACGCATCTGACATTGACAGACGGAATCCACGTTCGATGCATGCCAGAAGCCTTAATAAGAGAGTGTGCCCCGTATGTTCACCCTCGGGCCTCCACACCATTCTCTTAACAAGAGCAGTACTCACATACTCGCAATGTTAACTTCAGAATTGAATAAGACTGTAAGGACAAGACAGATGTTTTCATTCTGCTTTCTGGTGATTTAACACTCTCTGTTGCAGTCTGGTGATAAGGCTATGCATGAGCGTTTCATGAACGCAAATAATATGGAAGATGGCAAGGCAAGGCAACCCGACAGCTCGAAGGGCCAGGGTCATACTAAGATAAAAAAAGACGAGAAGCAAAATGAGGTCTGCACATTACTACTTATATTTGTAATTTCTCTACTAATGCCGTTGCAGCCAAACCAGGTGGGGAAAAACTCGGACAATCATGATACAGGTGTAAAAAAGTTGATTACATCTGCCGAGAACACCACATCGCCATTTAGGGAGAAATGTGCAGAAAATGCTGATATTTGGAAGCTTTATCAAGAAAAGGCTTCTGTCGCTGATGAGCAACTGAAAAGGGTCCTTGATAGTGATCTGGATTCTCTTCTGATTTTTGTATATTCTTCTCCCATTTTTTACAAGCAGCTCATAACATCTGTCTTTTCTCCAATATAGGCTGGTTTATACTCTGCTGTTCTGTCAGCATTTCTCATGGAGATACGCAAAGGGCTCCAGGAAGATCTTCAGGCAACAACAAATGCTCTTCTCATGGCTTTACTTCAATCTCAGAAAGGATCTGATATTCCGTTTACTCTCCAACCATTTCAAGCTAGTCTCTCTACTCGTATCATCAATGGTCTATGGTTTTCCAGTCTATCCTTCAGTTTACTGAGTGCTCTGGGTGCCAGCCTGGCAAAGGGCTGGGTTGCAGAATACACTCAAGTAAAACATGGTGACAAATTAGAGGATGCATTCCACAGACATCACCAGTTTGTTGGCATACATCGCTGGCATTTACAAACTGTTATAAGAAGCCTGCCACTACTTGTCCACATTGCATTCTTCCTCTTTTCAATGGGGCTTGTTATTCTTGTCTTTGATGATGACATAGCTATTGGAGTGGTAATGCTGGTATTAACAGCTATGACAAGCTTATTGTACTTTGGATGTGCTATTTTGCCAGTCCTGTCTTTTGATTGGCCATACCGAACACCACTCTCAGCATTTTTCATCCATGCAGCAACAATCCTGTTTAAGGCTGATCATCAGAAACCAACATCCTCTGAGAGCTTTAAAGCTCAGTTGCTCCTCTGGCTCCATGATGTTTGTCTTGGAACTTCTGCAATAGAGGAAATTGTCACTGCTATGGCTGGGCTACAGCAAGGTGTAGAAGTCCAGGATGCACTCTATCATGATACACTTGCAAGCACATTGACAGGCTATCTGTCTCAAATTGACAAGGAGAGAGTAGATGCTGATGTGCTGAAAGCATATTTATACACAGCATTGCACCTAGTACAGACAGGACCCTCTCATCCAGAAGATATTGGTCAGCAGAAGATCAAGACCTATCTGCTTGACTGGATTGATGAATATGGTCTACTTCATAGATATGATCATCTACCTTCTGGAGTCCATGAACTTGTGACTTGCATCAAGGCTCGAATCTATCTCTTCTACTGTGCTAATGTTGATTATGATGATCCAATGTTCAAGATTGAAATACCCTTCCTCTTGGTGTCTACTCTAGATCCATTCTGTCAACAAATGCTACAACAGGTGTATGAGCTTGGCCTTGGATCAAAGAATGGGCTTTATGAGATGCTTCATCATACAGAGAAAAAAGATGTTCGGAAATTTGTCTGGAGACAGGTAAAAAACAGGGCAGGAGGTATGTGAGTTCTATATGGTCTACATACTGCACTGCATAGTAACATGTTTATAGTGCAAAGCATTAAGCAGATCACCACACTCTATTGCATTGAACAATTGTCAAATGGATTTAGATCAGGCATCCTTCCAATAACCTTGAAGTATATTGAAGCATTGCAGAAATTTGCTCTCAGATATTGTAAGTAGTGAGGATCTGAATAATATCTCACATATTATTTCCTAACATAAATGGTGATACAGCATGCATTGGACACATTATCTCAAAAGATATCATAAAGCTCATAATTCAGGCATCAGATAGTTCTGACCCTAATATGTGCAGAGGAGCATGGGACTGTCTTAAAGCACTATGCACAAATGGTTTGGTTTTATTGTGGTTATATGCTGAAATATTAACCATTTTTTTTACAGAGGACTTCAATGAAACATTCCTATTGAGTGATGGCCTTGGGATAATCATTGGAAAGCTTGAAGAAAGTGATCCAGTTGTGTGCAGGAGTGCCCTGGAATGTCTCCAAATACTATGCAAAAGTAGTGTACCCTCTTTGATTAACATCTGCTAATCAACTTATCATTGAACAGAGAATACTTATGTCAAGTTCATTTCAAAAAGCACCCTTAATAATATCATTGCAAAACTTATGCACCATGATGGAGGTGTGAAGCAGAGTGCTTTGGAATGTCTTGGGATATTATGCACAAATGGTTTGGTCTTGTTATAGATATATGTTTAAATACTAACCATTTTTTACAGATGACTTCCATGAAATATTTCTATTAAGTGATGGCTTTGGGATAATCATTGCAAAGCTTGAAGAAAGTGATTCAGATTTGTGGAAGATTGTCTTGGAATGTCTTCAGATACTATGCAAAAGTAGTTTGCCCTTTTTGATTGACATCTGCTGATTAACTTACCATTTGACAGAGAATACTTGCATCAAGTTCATTTCAAAAGTCACCCTTGATAATATCATTGAAAAAATTATGCACAGTGATCAGGGTGTGAGGCAGAGTGCTTTGGAATGTCTTGAAATATTATGCACAATTGGTGTGAAAATTTCTACTAGTTTCAACTGTGATAGTAACTACTTCATAGATGACATTTGTGAAAAGGTTGCTTCAAGCAATGTGCTTGAGAGTGTCATGATAAATGTTGTGTATCAAGATGGCAATTTGTGTAAGAGTGCTTTGGGATGCTTGAGAGAGCTATGGAAACAAGGTTTGTGCTTTTTTACAACATCTAATTGAAATACTGACCATTGAAAAGAGAGCCTTTATGATGAATTCATTGCAGGCAATGGCCTTCAGAAACTCAGCACAGAGCTCAATGAGAGTAGCTGGGAGGGACAATACCATGCATTGAAATGTCTGGAAGTGCTATGCACAAATGGTCATATCTTTTCTCCTAACATTCATTGAAATGCTGACACTTGATACTTGGATAGAGCATATCTGCAACAATTTTATTTTAAGCAATGGACTTGAGAGTGTCATTGCAAAGCTTTCAAATCCAGAGCCTGATGTCATTGAGGCAGTTGCACTATGCTTACATGTGATGTTGAAAAATGGTTTGTTATTTTTACTGGTATTAATTGAGATACTGACATCTATACAGAGCATATTTATGGGAAGTTCATTTCTGATATTGGCTTTGAACAAGCCATTCAACAGCTTGAAAATGAACATATGTGCAACACTATCATATTCTTTCTGGAAAATCTGTGCAAGAATGGTATGCTCTTTTAAAAAAAATATAACATGTGCCATTATACATTCTTACCTTTGCCTAGAGGACATTTGTGGCATATTTATTTTGAGTGATGGGCTTTATAAATTGATTGCAAAGCTTGATGAAGATTGGGAGATGTGTAGGAATGCCCTCAAATGCCTCACTGTGCTATGCCAGAACGGTTTGCTC
The DNA here is from genome assembly GCA_036937195.1 of Nidularia pulvinata. Lineage (NCBI taxonomy): Eukaryota > Fungi > Basidiomycota > Agaricomycetes > Agaricales > Nidulariaceae > Nidularia > Nidularia pulvinata. Next base: position 10,064 of record JASFDH010000580.1, read on the forward strand.
TTCTCTTATCATGTGCTGAATATACTAAAATTTGCATAGTGCATATTCTTGGAAAGTTCATTTCTTGCAATGGGCTTGAGAAAGTCTTTGCCACTCTAAAGAACATTTACTATGATTACCTATATTCAGAATATTATGTGGAAGAAATTTATTCTGCTAGTGATGAAGTGCACAATAGTGCTTTTCAGTGTCTGCAAGTGCTATGGGCAAATGGTTAGTTTTCCCCACTAACCTCTGCTCAAATACTCACCTTTATACAGCAGATATTTGTGGCCAGTTTCTCTCAAATAATGGCCTGATGAAAATCATAGCCCTGTTTGAGGAGCCACAAAATAATCCATGTATGATTGCTGTGGAATGCCTGGATATGTTATGTGAAAAAGGTACTGCCATTATAATTTACATTTTATTTAATAAAGATCTTTCTACAGAAAACATTTGTTGCAAGTGGATTTCGGATAATAGTGTTGAGAATATCATCAAAATGCTTGACAACGAGAAATCCCATATACGCAGCAGTGTTTTTGAGTTTTTCAAGGTACTATGCAAATATGGTTTGTTCTTTTCTAATGACATCTGTTGAATTATTGGCTGAATTAAAAATCTCTGTATAGAGAGCATTCATGAGAAATTTATCTTGTGTAATGGGCTGGAGAAAGTCATCAGGAAGCTTGAGGATCCAGACTTGTATTTGTCTCTACCATATGTGGAGAATGAATACAAGAATGCATTTGAATGTTTGAATGCATTGTGCGAAAAAGGTATGCCTTCATTACTGTTATCTTACAAAATATTGATCTTTTCCCCAAAGATGTTCATGGCAAGTTGAATTCTGACAATACTATGGGGAATATCATCAGAAAGCTGGATGACAGTAAATCAAAAATTCGTTATGGTGCCTTGGAATGTCTTAAAGTACTGTGCAAATATGGTATGCTCTCTACTACTGACATATGCTTAAGTACTGACCTTTTCACAGAGGATATTTGTACCAGGTTTATCACAAGTGATTGGTTGGAGAAAATCATAGCAAAACTCGAGGATCCTGAAAAGCATGTACGCCTCAATGCTTTCAAATGCCTGAAAGTTCTATGCAAGAATGGTTTGTCATTTTCCACTGGCCTCTGCTGAAGTACTTACTAGTTCACAGACAACATCCAGAGCAACTTTAATTTGAGCAATGTGCTCATGAAAGTAATTCCAAATCTTGAGAACTACCATTCAGAAGTGCGTTCAAGTGCTTTGGAATACCTCAAAATGCTATACGACAATGGTTCGTTTACAATGTATTCCGCTTGATTTCTAAAGTTCTTACTTATTACCAGACACCATCACCGTTGAATTATTGATTTCTCAGAGCCTTCAAATAATCTTTCGGGCTTTGCAGTCCCCGAAAACTGAAGAATCAGAAGAAAAAGTTGCTACTCTCATTATTACGGAGCTTCTACAGTCTGACAGTAAGATCCTAGTTTCCCCAGTTGTCCAATGCTGACAGCATAGTAATCGCTACAGACACAGAGACTTCAGTGGTGCAAGAGATCATTGATTTCACCGTTGAACTCTTTAAAATGCCCCATGCTTATAAACACGGTCTAACTGTTTTACAAGTCGCTGCCGAAAAACATAGTTGAGTCCTCTGGTATTGCTAACCTAATGAAAGATTTGTATTCACACGTTGCAACTTCAGAGTCAATGATCAGCGAGTCACAACTGAGGACCATTCTGCAGCGGATGTTAAATTCTCATATTAGTGACGCTGAGCAACGTCTTACAGCTGTTGTAGCTTTGCAGATATTGGGCTGGCTCTAAAGCGGAGCAGCGGTTTTCAGTCTTCCTCACCACCCTGGTTTGTCTGTACGGACAAGAAATAAAGTAAATAATGACATGAACGTCAGAATTTTTTTACTTGGATATAGAAATTCCTGTTTTTTTGTCGAGTTCTTCTTGTACTTTTGAAAAATCTACAGCAGCTGAAATTTACCCGTAATTGCGAAAGGTGGGTCGAGGATGCTTTTATCCCGTCATACTGAATGTTATCGATGCTTACTGAAAGGACGAGAGTTCCGTTCGCGCATCTTACCTATCATCCGGAACGCTTGGGGATATTTCATCCCGGATAATAGCTGCATCCATTCCCGCTGTGATGCCCTGATACATCGACACCCTTGAGGTGAGCTGCTGAGAGGCGGACGCAGTTTCTCTGTCAGCAGCCTTGCTTTGCTTCGAAGAGCTCTAAGTTTGAACTTTGCTAATGGATGCCGAGAGGTTGATAAAGTCACGACTCAATTCCCAGGACTCAAACTCCAATGCACGGACCTTGTTCGCTCCGCCTGCAGCCTGCCGAAGTTCGCTACTGTACTGAAAGCGGTATATACCAATGTAATCAATGGTCTACGTTGTTATAGAACATAATAACATTTCTATTTATTCTTCACCACCCGTTTCCACATCTTTCAAATCTAGCCCTTCGCACAAATCTGATCACCTTCGTCGGCAGGCATGCAGCTAGTGTCTGATATGGTGCCATCAGGTGCACCTCACCGGAAGACGAGAATGCGGTAAATCCATCGCCTGATATGCAATGAACTTATTAGCAGTGGGCACAGAGGCAGCAACAAAAGGTATGGTGCTTGCTCTTTATCCACGTCCCGCATCTTGGATCTTCGGCATCTGCAACCTCCTTGGAAAAGGAGGGTGCGTTGCTGTTAGCTCGACATTTCCGATGGAGATTATCATCTCATCAATGTAAGTGTCGAAGGCGTTGAAGGCGGGACCTTTGGAGTCGATAAGGCCACAGACGTGGATAAAGTGTGATTAGCTTGCGGCAGACAGACGGGAGGATCTCATCGAAGCATAAAGAGCCCGACGTGGCGCTGAATATGGTGGATTTAGAGGGCTCGTCGGTAACAAAGTTATCGCCCCTGCAAAAAACTGTCGAAAGTTGAGAAGGTAAGTCTGGATAATCAGCCAGTGATGACAAAGAGGCAGAAGTGTAGCGTACCTTTCTGGTCGTCCATCGTTAATTTTCTCCTATGCCCCATGCGCTGTGATCCTTTGAACCCACCCTCCCCGGAGATGGAAATAAGGCGAATAATCTCCTTCCTGAGCAGATGAAACTTGACGACACGATATAGGTAAACGCTAAGGAAAAAAAAGGAAAAACAAAAGCGCACATTTCATGTCCCGCATAACCTGGAATGTACGTCTCTACCCAGCCGCACCTTCCCCCCTTAGTGCCCTCGAGTCCGGATGTTTGTTCCTCGCGATGCGTACCACCTCCGAGAGTGTACACCATGGGAGCTTCTGCAGCTCGGACTGGGGATAGTCAGTGAGACCAACCGTGGTCGTAAAGGTCATCGTCTGGGTGGTTGGACAGCGGGAGGTGCTTGTGCCAGATTCGAGTGCGACGCTACAAATAGACTTCACGGCGGTACTCCACAATAACGCTGAGGTTGGATGAAGATCAGCCGATGATGGAAAAGAGGCTAAAGAAGACGTGCAACGTACCTTTTCGGTTATTCAACAACAGATTTCTCTCATTGCGCCGCCCTCCGTGAGCCTCCCGGGCCCTCCCTTCCTGGAGACAGAGGCATAGCGATGAATCTTGTTCCCGAGCAGATGAACTTGAGGATAGGATATCATTAACGCCAACGAAAAGGAAGGAAATCCGTAACGCACCTTTCCTGTTCTGTATCCCTTAATTCTATTCTAAGTCTCTGCGTATCCGCTCTTTCACTCTTGATGCCCTCGAGTGGCGAGCCGTTTCATCCTCGCAGTGCGTACCGCCTCCAAGTGGCATGCACCATAGAGCTACCGCCGAATCGTATTGCGAATCGGCAGTGGATCCATCAGCGGCCGAAGAGGCCATCTCGTGCATGGCTGGGCAAGATCCTTGAAGGCGGAGTCAAGGTTATGTGCTGAAAACCACGAGCGAACACGACGTACCTTGATGTAGGAAGATTTCGAAAGTCCTCGTCGAACGAGCCATCTCATAGATCGCTTGGCAAGGATGCCTTAAGAAGGGGAGTCAAGGTAATGTGCTGAAAAGAATGAGTGAACGCGACGTACCTTTATGTAGAAAGATGACGCAATTCTGTATCCAAATCTTTCCTAGTTGTTCTTCCGTGTGCTAGCCGCTCGCACTCTGGATAGGGGAAGCGGGAAGAAGCTCCTACCGATGGTGACGTTGAGTTCTGGCGGAACAAGCTTCTCACGTGTGCTCGCCTTCTTCCGCCTCCCGGCCCATTTGTCGCGCCTTACGATGCAACTCTTTTTGACTCATGCTAATGCTCCGTATATCCCCCACATCTGAGCGCGAGGTTGATTCTGCTCATAACAAGGTATACATACTACCTCGCACTCACTTTTTTCGTCCAACCCAATGCGTGGTTCTTCTATGGTGGCAACATTGCACAGTAACTGCCCGTCGCCCTTAATGCAGAAGTCAGCGATCTGATTCACTAGCCCGAGACGATCCATTTTGCGTACAGATGGATGCTCTCGCAAAGCACCCGTCCTCCCCTGGCTCTCGAGCATGGACTTCCTCGATACGCATCATGCATCATATCAGCTTACGATGGAAGGAGGAGTGACGACGGCCCAAATCCTTCCCGGAAGCTCTAATAATATCTATGAGTATTGTTCTTCGCGAATTCTTCCCGTTGTGTGACTAATTGATTGCATTGCAGGTGGACAAGCGTTTGTCATCAAATTGCGGGCTTGACGAGAAAGGTTCAGCCGTTCTGGAGCCTCCTAGCAAGCATTTGCCGCTCCTAACTGGGACCGATTACACTCATTAGAGACATGCGAAGTAAGGTTTCACCATCAGGAATGTGAGGAGGACCTGGCACCGATCCAAGTTCGTACCTCGCGTCCTCGCTGATAATCGCATTCCTGTGGTCAGGGAGTTGCTCGACTGCGATATCTCTGTCATTGACTGCATACTGATACGATTTATGTAAACATGCAGTCTGACCACCCCGGAGTGCTGAACGGCCGCTGCCTGCTCTCGAAGCTCAGCGAGCGCACCATAACTGCCTCAAACCTGCGTCAATGTCAGCGTCTGTCACGTCTGGAATTGATACGGTTTCTGAACGTTAGTTCGCTCCCCTGTAGGCAAGTTAGGATATCTCTGCGATACGTTTTTTGCGTTTGGGATGAGAAGCGGACAATGCTTTTGCGATCCTCTTTCAAAGCTGTTGCCCTCAATTTCTCAAACTGACGTTATCACCATTGGATGAAACTCTAGTGCCGGTATCCGTCAACATATCTCAATTAAGGAATCGTAAATCCTCTGCAAGCCATGCTCTGTCCAGCAGCTCCCGGAGACATCTAGCTTCGATAAGGAAATGAAGGAGGGTGCTGAATACGAGTATATTCCTCAGAACATAACGAAGAAAACCCTGGTGGACGGTTGGGTGGTAGCGTTCATAGGCGTGAAGATCTCATGGGCCAGAGATGCTCCAGGCGAGATCAGAAGCTGTCAGATTCCGAAGCTGGGTCGTACGCATCAAATGCTTCATGATCATCCTTATTTTCCTCTTCATGGCCTCCTTCAAGGCCCGCTTCCCCGTTCTGAACTAATCCAGGTCGGGCTACACACTGATGAGTCCGCTTTTCCAGCGGAACCTCGAGGGGTCCCTTTTTCCCCGGAATTTGCTCTACATATGTCTTTCCCTTGGATATTGACTTCTGCTAATGCATACCCATCAGTCCCGGAAGAGGGGAATGGCGACCTTGCAGATTTGAGAGGGAGGATGGCAATGAAAGGTCCCGCAGGTTCGGGATAACAACTGGCGGTACTCACGAACGAAAAGTTCTCCTCATGATTGAACGTCGGGCCCTATACTCACCGACCACGGTGCCCTTACTCTTCGCATCCCATCGACACATGAACCCAAGGCTATCTCATTCCACCGTTCATCCCCTCGCTGCGTGCACACCAGCTCAAATCCGCGGCCCAGGGTATCGCGAGGAGCGCGAGAGGTTCAATGTGGCTGCTGTCGTCCATATGCAGTTTGGGAGCATGCAAATTCTGCAAAGGGGCAGTGGGCTCGGGTAGGTTACGGAAACACTCGTGGACTTTGGGAGCCATTGCAGTCCACACTGAGACTGCAATATCTGCAGGATTGGGGATGGATTGGAAGACTTTGCAGGCTCGGACACGTGTGTAGGGAGTCGGATTAGGACGGCATGGGCAGCTCTTACGATGTAGCAGAGCCATGTGCCTCCTCTGGTATCGATTACACTGGACGAACATGGGAGGTTGGAAATCCAGGAGGAGTCTGCCTCCAGGAAGTGCTCCTACCTCTTCCTTCTCGTAGTTCACACGTCTCGTCGCTGTTCGTCTGTGCGGGATCTGTGACAAGATCCTTTCCATCGTTGTCATGAACTTCCAAGATGCTACTCCCCGTTTCAGACACTCCAAAATCCTAGGATGCGCCTCACATCCGTGCCATAAACTCCTGCAGGTCATTGTTACATCGTTTACATTGTTCTTCCATGCCACGCATCTGCATTAGCCACTCTTTCACGCAACATATTCGCTGTTCGTCCATACCGTGATCTCCTCTCAATCCTCTGTCCTCTATGAAACGAACCTATAGCCCCTTTCACCATCAAAACCATGGCCTACCGGCAGTATATCTTATTCGACCGCGTGAAGCTTTTCGGGTTCGCCTGGTGCCCCTCATGGCCATTTAGGATCCGTTCTTGCCATTTTTGTGCTGACACGCTCGACCTCATTTCACTCACTTATATTTGCACATAAGAATCTCCAAAAACATGCACGACGTCTGTCTCCAGGCCGTCCATCAACAGCACAAAGGTCCCGTTTGCCAGGTTCTCGCAGTCGCCTAGTATGCCGACAAGAGAGGGCGCAGCCTCTGCTGGGTTGAGAGCTTATATGACGTTATTCATGGTGCGACTTTCTTTTAGTTCCAGTTCTGAGAGCACGGCTCACTAAGACTACGCCCCAGAGGAAGGAGAAGAGACCAGAGGGTCAAGGAAAGGTCCATGATTGCTCGTATTATGATCAGCACTTTATATAGGTGACAGTTATATTTCTAGAGTCAATGTAATCAAATTTGACCCACTACTGACCGAGGAAGCATGGACCAGCGAAACGTCGTCGAGCGGACCCTTGGACCACTTCACAACGAAGACGGTAGATGATGGGCATGCCTAATTCGAGAGAGCAGACTGCACGGGAATCCGCGATATCGCTTGGTCTGGATGAACATCAGTCGTCGATGGCAAAGAGGCAGAAGGGCAGCGTACCTTTCCAGTTGTCTATCGTCATATTTCCCGCATGCTTCAACTATACGTTGCGCTCCGTGAGCCTCCCTTCTCGAAGATGGAGGTACGGCGATCAATCTTCTTCTCGAGTAGATGAAACTTGACGACAAGATATTCGTAAATGCCAAACGAAAAGGAAAGAAAAGTCGCAATGTACCTTTGATGTCCCGCGTACTCCTCCGTTCTGTGTCCCTATGCAGCCACCCTTTCTCCTCTTGATGACCTCGACTCCCTGGATGTCTCTTCTTTGCAGCGCATACCGCCTCTGAATAGCGTGTACCATACGGGCTTCCGCAGTTGGATTGGGAATCGCCAGTGAGACCAACAGCGGTTATGCAGGCCATCGTCTGGGTGCTTGGGCAGCGGGTGATGGCTGTGCCAGATTCGAGCACGACGTCGTAAGCAGGCTTCACAGGATTCCGCGATAACACTGCGCCTGGATGGACATCAGCCGACGATGGTAAAGAAGCTAAGAAGACGTGCACCATACTTTTCTGGTCATCCAACATCAGGTGTTTTTCATGTGCCACCTTCGGTGAGCCTGCAGAACCCTCCCTTCCTGGAGGCGAAGGCATGGCGATGAATCTTGTTCCTCAGCAAATGAACCTGACGGCATGATACAGGTAAACACCAACAAAAGAATTCAGAAGGAAAACCCTTAACGTACCTTTCCTATCCCTTCAATTCTACGTCTCGGGACATCTGCCCCTTCCCTCTTGAAGCCCTTGAGTCCCCAGGCGTTTCTTCTTCGCATTGATTACCGTCTTCGAACAGCGTGCACCGCATGGGCTTCAGCAGCTCTGATTAAGAGCCATCAGCGAAACTAACAGCGGTCGAGCAGGCCGTCTCACAAATGGCTGAGCAAGGACGTGGCGGAGTCAAGATAACGTGATGAAAAGCATGAGTGAGCACGACATACCTTGATGCTGAACGATATCAGAATCCTTCATTGAACGGGCCATTTCATGGGTCGCTTGACAAGGACGTCCTGGGAAGCGGAGTCAAGGTGACGTGCTGAAAGAACGAGTGAACACAGGGTGCCTTTGCATGGGAGGATATGAGAAATCTGTATCGAAATTTTTCGCAGTAGTTCCTCCGTGTGCTAGCTGCTCGCAATCCAGAGAATGCGGGAAGATGTTCCTGCAGATGGAGAATCTTTGACTCGAGGACGCTCTGGGTAAGGATGGCGCGGAGGTACCTGGGAGGCTCGATCCATGGGGATCTCGTGGAGCAGGATAGAATTCTGTAGTAGAAGACGAGAGGAAAGGATTGATCAGGGGCGAGGTAAATGGAAGATAAGGAAACGAACCTACGTGGATCCTTTTCGCATTACGATGGCCATTGAACAATAAGCTGTGAAGCGATACTCCTGCTGCTGTCCTTGCCTGGTGCATTGTCAATTAGCAAACTAGCTGTAAGAAAAGGATGAAAGGCTCACAATGTGAGTGCCAGTTCGCCGGGTGCCTCGGAGAGAGTATAAGTTCAGGTTCATCGTGAACAGCGAGTGGGTTGGCGTCGATGGTTATGAGAAAGGAATTGAACAGAACGTGGACAATCAGAAACAATAGTCTTCATGGTAAAGTAAGACTGCGGGCGGCTGGAGATAAGATGATGTCGCGACCTGCATAAGCAAGTGAGCAATAAATCCAGGAGAAGGTTATGAGAAAGAAGAACCTAAGGGGGTAATGTGTCCGTGTTATCGCTGAATTTGCTCAATGACGAGGGCTACATTTTGAACGACGTGCCGACGCCGGAACAAGGGCTTTTCGAAGCGACTCTATTTGATCCCCTCTCAGATCCCCTGTATCCTCCGCATCTGAGACCCATTTCCATTGCTACCGACACTGCCTCGCACTCACTTTCTCTTCTAACCCAACGTGTGGCTTGCGCCATTGTAACAAGCGCAGCGTCTTCGATGCAATCCTTGACGCTCTTATTCACTCGCACTAAACTACAGCCCGTGGGTATAGATGGATATTCTCGCAAGGTCCTATCTTCTCCGGACTCTCAAGCATGATCATCCTCGTACGCGTTGCATGAACTTGCGATAGAAGGAGGAGTGACGACGGCCTAAATCCTTCCAGGAAGCACGAAAGATTCGGTGAGTATTGTTCTTTGTGAATTCCTTCTGTTGAATCTGTGTTAGATTCCTAGCTGAATGCATTGCAGGTGGGCAAGCGTGCTTACTCGAGGAACGTTCAGCTGTAGCCTCCCAGCAGGCTCTTCACAACTCCTAACGGGACCGATCCCATGCGTTGAGGACACATGAAGTGAGTCTCTCTATTCAACTCTTTCTAAATCTAAGCATCCCTTCTGCTTAGAATGGATGCGGTGTGTATCCCTCCCGAAAAGCTTCCTATCTCGTAGTATGTGCTTACACGCAACTACAAAACAGACCCCCACTGCCTGTACGGCCTAATGCGCACTGACACGACATGAACCTTCGGCAATGCCTACAACGGAGCCCGGACAATTCGAGATGTCCAAGATCCGTTCTGTAACAAGTTCGAGGCGTATAAGTGAACTGCGCTGAAGGGAGAGCCGTTCCCAGAGGGCCTGCAGCTCGAGTCATTGGTCGGTATTTTTAAGAGGGCGCTGGAAGGTGCGATTCATCATTCTTTCTGAATGGAAAGAAATGCTGATTAGCGTGGAAGTGCAGCTGGTGATGCTCTGCTATAGGGCTAGAGGCCAATTTGCAGGTTTGTACGTAGGTGCGGTGCTCATGTAGGTGTTCGCCAGGTTGTGAATCTCGATGTCTACAGACTCCGAATACAAAGGCAGGCTTCGGGGAAAGGTCCCAATGCCCACTGGCTCGGAGGATTCAACGATTGTGCAGCCCTGGAAGAAGGATGGAAGACTGGAAAATTCGGGAGAGGGATAGAGACTAGACTGGAAGATCTCGCACGTTCGGGATAGCAACTAGCCGTTCTCGCAAACGAAACTTCCTCTTCGTGGGGAGTGTCGGGTCACATGCTCACTGACCACGGTACCCTTAGTCCTTGCATCTCATCTACGCATGAACCGAGGTTTATCTCATTGCACCATTCATCTTCACGCTGCATGTACACCCACCCCAATTCGTGGCCTAGGGTGTCACAAAGAGCGCGAGAAGTTCTACGTGGCTTCTGCCACCCATGCGCAGTTTGAGAGCATGCGGATTCGACAGGGGGACAGTGGGCTCGGGTGGGTTATTGAAACACCCGCAGACTAGGGGGGCCATTGAAGCCCATGCAATGAGACTACATTACTTGCAGGATTGGGTATGGATGGAAAGATTTCGCAGGCTCGGGAGAGCGACGTTGATCGATTACACATGTGTTGAGAGACGTGATTAGGAGGACGTGAACAGCTTTCCTGGCACATGAGAGCCGCGTGCTCCGTCAGTATCGAGTGCGCTGGATGAATATGGGAGGTTGGAAGTCCAGGGGGAGCTTGCCTCCAGGAGATGCTCCTCCTTCCTTATCGTACTCCACATAACTCGTTGCTGTTCGTCCGGGCACGATCTGCCACAAGATACTTTCCATCCCAGTCATGATATGCTCCCGTTGACGCTCCTCGGAGGTCGTTAGCCTTCCATACCAGGCATCTGCAATAGTCACTCTTCCATGTAGTGGCCCCTCATGGTCACTATGCGTCCCCCATCGTGATCTTCTCGCAGCCCTTCGTCGACCTCAGAGCGAGTGTAAGGATGTGTTCACTGTCGACGCCATGGCCTGCTGGCAGTGTATCGTTCTGAAACGCATTGAGTCGTTGAGATTTGCCTGTCCTACAATAGGAAAAGGGCCACAATTTCTCGTATCATGATCAGTACGTTCCATAGGCGACAGCTGTACTTCTGGACTCAATATAATCAATTTGATCCTCTCTTGACTAAGAAAGCACCGGCCAGCGAACAGGCGTCGAGCCAACTCTCGGACCACTACACAATAAACTTGCAGCCAGAGCACTACTTATTCGCCTTCTCATCGAGCGCCAATTTCCTCTTGTCCTACCTCCAGTTCAACATGGAAAGCGATTCCGAGTGAGTACCCTCGTCAAAAAGGCCGCCCAACGGGGTTCGACGTCGAAGAGGAGACGGTGGAGATAAGGAACACTGAGGCGGGATGGATCTGGGGTAGCGAATAGAGGACAGTGAGTAACGGGCAGAGGCAGAGGCACCTTGGGATCTGGATGTGGGGATCTGGATGGGCACAGCGGTGAAGCCATGACGAAGGCGCGCGCCAGCCTTTGAATCGGAATTCGGAACGACCCAGCCTGTTTCCCGAGAACGTTTACATTGGCTGCTAGCGATATGCTCGCATGTTCAACAAATCCGATCGTATACGTCTCTTCACCAAACCTACGTCAGCGATTTTCGAGAGCTAGTCCCATGATATCGGAGGCCCTCAGCGGTGGCCATCGACTTCGGTGCGCCTGACCCAAAAAGGACCTCGTCTGACTTCGAGGAGATGTCGTACCCATTCAACCACAC